>LUCM01006770.1:0-27637 GCA_008360955.1 Fasciolopsis buskii
ATAGATGGGATAGATAGGATAGATAGGATAGATAGATAGATAGATAGGATAGATAGGATAGATAGATAGATAGGATAGATAGATAGATAGATAGATAGGATAGATAGGATAGATAGGATAGATAGGATAGATAGGATAGATAGAGGCGTTGAAAAGTACGCGTTTTGATAGATGAGATGCAGATATGTCTGGGATTAGAAGTAGTCGATGCAACGATATTAGATATCCTTCAGGGAAGTGAGATAAGAAATAGCATATTTAATAGCATCGGGAAATATATAAACGGAGTTGCAAGTGCCGAGTAAGACGTCGTTGCTGACAATGAGATGCAGGGCAGGTGTAAGGACAGAACCTTAGAAAAAAGAGCATTTACCATAAACGATTGTGGCTGCGCTATGTCGATTGTGGTTGGTGAGAAAGCTTTCTATCCACAGAATTAGAGATGACGAATTTGAGTGAATATAGCTTTAATATTAAACCACCGTGTCGGGTGCGATCGGATCTCCTCGATGTGTTGAACGAGACCAAACATGTTTCACAGTTGATACCAAGTGTTGCTAATCCGGCGTAAGAAACTCGAGCCAAAAATGACCAGCGAAAGGTATGGGATCGAAATACGTAGTACCGACCCCTAAGGGACCACTCGTATTCCGTGCAGTGGAACAACTGGTCGAGAATAATAGATTCTATAAGCTTTGAAACCGCGGTTGATGGAGTCTCGACAGTAATTGCCAGTAACTGTTAGGGTCACCGGGTTTGAAAACCTGGAAGTCCGAGGCTTGGTACCGTAGAGCCGGGTAACTTTCAGATAGGAAAAAGGAAGAAAAAGGCGGTGGAAATTGAGGGCTAACTCAGGTGGGTGTCTTTTGGGAACGATGGATGGAACGCTGTCCGGCCACCACATGAATGTGGAAGCCGACGGACCCCTTCAGTGTTAAGGATAGGAGGACACAGGAGGTTCGTTATAGACGAAGAAAGGTTAAAACAAAAGAATTCCGTAGGGTAGGTTTTGAAACAAACTGCTATCCGGAGTTCTCGACTTTCTCATATGGCTATCAAGTCAAACAGCTGAAGAGAAATATTGACCCGGCGGAAATTACGGGGAACAATCTTGGCAAGGGGCACAAACGGACGATGGCTAAATTGAGACAATCGGTTTTGTTGTGGACCAAACTGGAGATGAAGTAAAAATAAACTGTTTCAGTTCACGTTTGTCGCTTCTCCCGCGTAGTGGGGCCCGGTGGCTACGTCACACTCATGTTTCAAGCATACCATGAAAAACTTACGGTAAACCGTAGTTGATGCCGTTACCGCATTGAAAGGGAACGTGGGCGGAGGAAGAGTGTGGCCAGCTGTTCCTAAAGTTGCAGCATTTGCGTTGTAACCCGATGGGGCAGGATCGTTGGAACTGCGCATGGATTTCGCCAGTGCCGAGATAACGTGTTGTTCAGTTTGCTTCTGTTGTATTGCGGCGTGTGCCACTGCTGGACCAGAGGACACCGTTTGGTTTAAAAGGGCTGAGGCCGCTACTGCATTGATCGCAATTTTATCTGGGTTCAAGTTGGTGTTCTGCACAGCCATTGCAACTTGGGCAAGATCCACAGCTAGATTGCGAGTACTGTTTAGCTGAGCATTGTAAGAACCCTCAGTCTTCAGCGTCGCCATAATTGTACTGTTATAGTAAAAGTTGATACGTTAGCGGAAATTTGCGTCGTATTCACATGTATGACACAACCACAAACGGTAGAACCATGATTTCAACGCCCTGAGTATATATATATATATATATATATTCGATTCTGGTGAGAAATATATATATATTGCTTACAATTTCGATACATGCATATGTATATTCTGATAGCATTCTGCCGTTGTTCCTAAGGTTAACTCAGCCTAACTGACAAAGAATTATCGGCGAATCACAGTTGTGGTTCTTCTATGGACTCTTCGACAAATAGCTTCCATGCACACTTTTGATGCTACATATTAGATTCTGTATATATAAAAGGAACGCGTAAACTTCATAGATTTCAACTGAGAACCAACATCGCTCTCGTATCCTAAGAGGGGAGAACCAAAGCAAACGTTATTTCCCGATCAATTATATGATAAAAGTCTGACCAGTGATTTTGAAATCCGAACATTAATTTGTGAATGATATTATGTTAATAACAGTGCTATTGGTAGATGTAATGCGCCAACTTTTCGACAACCGCAATTTGTACAATCGAATGCTTGCCAACTGGATCAACCACCGCACATTCAATTAACGTTGCATTTGACTGTAAAACTTGCCTTGAGAAAGACTACCCACGGTAGTCGAAACGTTGGCGTATTACATCTACCAACAACCCTATTATTACCATTATATCATTGGAAACTAAACTTCGATACACTCCTTGCGTGATTTGGTCCGAACATTTATGCTTGTTTCAGAACAACCAGATGTTGAATCCAATCACCCGAGTGGGACCGAGCTTCATCTATCATCAAATATCGACCGCATTCACAGATTAAGCAAATTGCCTTATATAAAAAGTCTATTGGGATTTGAAACGTACACGTTATAAAGACGGGTTAATTTATTACTTCTTTGATCCGCGTACTGTTGCAGATTGATTACATTAAAGGAAAACCAAGAGATTATATCAATGCCATTAAGACAGTAACTGCAATATAAATACTGGAGAAGTCAGCGGACTGAATGTCAAACAGGGACTAACGTGAAGGTGTTCTTCGCATATGAGATAGTGACCGCTTTTCCTCCGATTTCAAATAGTTTGTACTGCTTCGAAACTATATCCATCACTTTATACGCATCAGCCACGGATGGCAATTCAGCAAACGCGAAGCATCGAGAAACATGCATGACTTCATCGCGCATAACATGGCACTGACGCACCTTCACATCAGCAGTTTCCTCGAACACTTTGCAGATGTCATCTTCCGTCGTGAGTGCATCAAGGCAGCGCAAGACAAGAGCTGAGTAGGGAAAACATAAATAACAGAAAAGAGCTATTATCCGAATTACCACGACAGCATAAGTGATGATCGGGTAAGCAAGTACTCCCCGATTACTACCAAATGCAGTGATGAAAACAGGCAAGTTATTTTACGGTAAGGGGATATTAGTATTTTCCACATCTTTCGAGACATTTTCTTAATGTACATTTCTACGGAATAATTACCAAATCTGAATAGTCCAAAATGCTTTAGCCCAGAAAGGCGAGAAATTGCCAGCATCAACTGCATCTACAAAAAAATTCTTGTGATTTTCATCATACAAAAAACCACTTACTATTGCAGGGTGTCGTACCAATAAGGTCGACACCATCAACCCAATTGGAAAGTGATTGGACTTGTGACCTCGGGAGCTGACACTTATAGCATTGATCTCGTCGCCTGAAGTTGTGACTCGAACACTGAGGAAGAAACGAAAATGAAGGGAAATCATTATATGTATACATACATATATATGCATATATATAACTACTGATAATAATAACACCAAGGAAATATGCGCAAAAATTTACTACTGGAAACCTGAAGCGAGAAACAGTTAGGCAGGAATGAAGCGTAAGAATATGGGATAGACATTGACGAGCCCCACTGTTTTACAGTATATTTTGGATCTTTTTCAAACGGTCATCCAAATCGGTCACGAAGTGCCTATGCCTCGAAAGCCAGAATTAGCATATTATTAATCCGTGCCAGATTATCGTCTCGGTTCAGGAAACAAGTTATCGATAGCATCAAGACCCTTGAGAATGTCGACATATGAAAAGATCCCCGGAGCAAAGGGCTATTTCGCGCAACTAAAAACACTGAATTCTGGAGAAAAGTAACATGAAAGTCCTATCTGGAGGCTAAAACGTTCTGACAACCATTTGTTCCAAGAAAATCAGGGAACATTTCGCTCACTGCGAACATGAGTTTCCTCTATTCATAGAGCTAGACTGTGACCTGCGCACCCCTAGCCAAAAAGCACCCTTGAAGCACGCACGGGAGAAAATCAACTTTTCTCGGCGAACCTACGAAGGACACACGTAGGTCAGACGACCGAGAAACCCAACGGCATACTGAATCAGAGCTCGCGGAGTTACCAACAGAATTGAACAGACCATTTATTTGAGCAGCAAAAGAAAATCCCTATTAGGAACAACACAACGTGGCGAACAAGCTCGTTTTCAGTTATTCGTATTCATGCCAATACATAACATTAAATATGGTCTGGAGATGGTTCAAGGGAAATTGTCCGTTTGCATTCACATCAATTCACAACTCTAAGAATGCGTCTGTGTGTATGTGTAATTGATCAATTTGTCACACGACCAGGTTGTAGACCACTTGTTGCATAATGACAAGTGGGCCAGGGAAGTTTAGGAGTCTGGACAAATTGTTTCTGAGCACATAGAGGGGGGTTACACAAACGGATAGAAAGAAGAAGACATCCAGCGCGCGTAAGCAATTGAAGAAAAGCAGAGAAGCAGAATTCGCTAGTACCAATAACTGCTGGCTTCGGATACAATCGCTACGAAAAATTCCAACTAAAACAGCAGGCGGAAAGAAATCGACGTGAAATTAACAGTCTATAAACCGAAGAAGCTGCGGTACCATCGAAAACATGAAAAAAATTTAAAATAGACGATTACCACAGAAAACGAAAATTTCCAGAAGGCGAAATGGAGACGAGGACAACAAATCACACAAGAAAAAGCTAGTTAACAACACGGTTATGGATTGGACGATTGTAAACAGGCGAGGAAAATGAGAGTGCTATACAGTCTGGCAGTTCCGGGCAAAAGCACGACATCTACGGATATAAACCCGATCAAGACGACTAGCAACTTATGCACACGACGGGTGCAACAGTTTGCAGAATGAACAGTTGGGACGAGATCGGAAGAATAAAAACGGAGTGTTGAGGAGACGGACAAGTTCCTTGCAACTCAGAGCCTCCAAAACTACTGCACATGTTTACCTCCGGTAAAGACGTCCATTTTCAAGTTAGACTTAGCTCTATCTGGATTGACGTAGCCGACATTTTCATCTCAGACAATTCACTTCTGACTGGCTGATTTTCAAACTTTCGTACTGAATCGCAACGTCACTGGTTCTTCGGCTAAAACCTCTTGTACGTATGGCGCGTTCTCTTGCCTTCGTTGTGGCCAATAAACTCTTGTCGCTCGTTCCGGTGTTCTCAATCAACCTTAAGGGAGACAGCTTCGGATCTCGCGCTTTCCTTCGGTGAGTCAAACAACAGCGGAATTATCGTGCGATTATGAGTGAAGGATTCGCTTATGTCCAGCTCGTATTTCGTGACCGATGTGTTACATTCCGAACAAGCTCGATCTGATCAACTACCAGCTATTGTGGACATCTTCCCAGAGGCCCCAAGACTCTTGTGTGAGTGTTCTGCCCCGTGAGGTCTTCGTCAACTGTGTCGTACGCGACGTCTCATGTTGCCGTCTTGTCCTTTTCATTTGCGTGTCACGCGACGTCCAATGTTGAAGCTTTGTGTCATGTGTTTTCATAGCTGCCCCAGTGCGACAACAACAATACTTGACGACGAGGTTTTCGATAAATAATTAATGTACAACAAGGCAAACCAAGATGCTTCCAATACGGGCAAGGTATCACAAGAACAGCTGCACCAGAGGAGGCCTCTGGCCTAACGATTATTGATGACTGAGATTCCAACGCCTATTGAGTCATGCAAGGTAGACCGGATTTCACACAACACTTTTAATATAGATGTGTGCTGTCTCAGGAAAGTGCATACAAAATCCCAGATGCTACCTAGTGTTTTGTGTCTCTTTAATGTTTGCATACAAAGCGAACCGGTTTCCGATCCTCGTGGCTTGCTCTGTTCGACGGTTGAAGATCCGCCCCCAGCATGCCACACACAATGAGACGCGTAACTCCATGAGACGTCAGCTGACCAGGAGTCCGAGAAATTATCACCAGCAGAAGTAGATGGGAACATGTAGAAATATAAAACAGGCCGTAGCTATCGGAACTGGTTGAAACACTCACCAACTGATGAGTACTGGACCACGAACACCACACCTAAGCGAAGCGCTCAAGAAATCCGACGACTCACTGATTCATTCGCATAACCGCTGCGTAGAACAATATAGGGAACACCTTAGCTCACCGTCACAGTGGACCTCGTACTTATGCATCCAGGTGGAACAATCCAGTTGGATAACAGTGCTCCATCAGACATGGAGATCATCAGGGAGATCGGTTTCATTGGGAAATATAAAGCAGCGGGACTCGGCGGAATGTCTTCATCCTTCTTCTAGGATGTCGGCGAAGTGCCGAGATCGGAGTGATCCAAACTCCTGGGATAAGTCTGGTCGAGAGGACGGATTCCTAAGGACCAGTGTGAGTCGGTCAGGCCGACTTACAAGGAATGCGAAAGGTTCTCATGTGAAAATTACAGAGGAATTAGTTCGGTAAGCATCAAGTTCGAACTGCTCATGAACATTATTTTTCGCCAATTACCCAGTGACCGTGTAAGATGTATGCAGGAGAATCTAGGCTTTCGACCCGGACAAATCTTTGATGAGCAGACCCACGATTTCTGTCTTTGTTGATCTCAAAGCAACATTCGACTCAGGCGATGGTACAACTTCGCTGTGTTCCATCTTACTGAGAGGTGTGTCAAAAAAACCCACCTTCCTCTCCCAACCACCATATAAAAACAGGCGAGACCGAGTTCGTGTTCACCATTATCTTTCACCCGAGTTCACTACGAAAACCTGTGTTTGTCGGGATCGACTCCTTTCTTCTATTCTCTTCCAGTCTGTAATTGGAACGATCACAGAGAGATAATCCTATCCTCACGTCAGAATATCGGCCTTGATATTTGCTCAGACAGAAAACTGTCTGAATTGGAATATACGAACGATGTTGTGCCTCTGAGTGAAGATACAAGTAAGTTACCCGGTTTCATAGATCGTCTGGACGATGATGCAGGCTAGTTCAGAATGCGTTTTGCACGTTCGAAGAGTGAAATTCTGTTGCAAAACTGGACTGGCCCGAAGTCGAATCTTGTTCTTGCAGAGATCCGAGCGGGGTAAACATTGTTACTCAGATAGTTGCACCTCACCAGGCAGTCCCATATCGGACGAAGTGCCTTCGCATACTGAGAAGCCTTCATCGGCATTCACCAAGTTGAGGCATCTGTATTGTCAACGTGACATCTTGTTACCCACCAAAGGTCAAGTTAACACAGCAGCAGTAAGGTTAGTCCCGCTATACGGCTAAAAAACATGATCGTTGAGGACAGATGGGCTAAGACTTCCGGTGTTCCTTTAAAAAGTATCACAAAATGTGTACGATGAAAACAAAAGTATGTGGGGAAGGATGTGGTGTTACATGCATAACCTGGATACCTAAGAAAGTGTGTTGCTTTGTTGTTTAGGGTTTGCATTAGTTTTTTCTGGCTTTGTGGTCAAACAGAAATATTCGCAGACAGCAATTTGTTTCTCCCGTCAACAAACCTGACCTACTCTGATTTCACGTGGTGCCACCAAGCCGTTTCAGAGTCATGTTCGTCGACTTTTCTTTGAGTCTAGGGTCTATGGTGTGTACCCGCTAAATGGCATTAACGCCTCATGTGTGTAATTGTAAGTAGCCATGAACATATCGGCTGGGGAAAACTAGCGAGATTCATACGTTCCAGTGTGATCCAAAAAACGGATTATTCAAATACATAGAGAGAAAAAACCATCTACTTACTCTGGAGCATATCCAATCGCCCGTGGAAACATCCGATAAAGAAGGACGGCAAGACGGCCCTAGTAATCCAGGGGTCACCGATGAATCTAAAGCTTCCGGTGCACCACGAGGATTGCTGTAAGACAGTCTTAACTCGTGACGCCGAACGCGAAGATATCCCTGAAAAAGAACACAGCAGAAAAGACAGTTACGGGACAAGCGGTTAAAAAATCAGGGGCAATAGAGAAGGTATAAAGAGTGACATTAAAGAATCCTCGTAAGGAAAAACCTGCGGTTTCCAACAGCTTGAAAGTCAATCCATTACTTTTTGGTACTCCATCCATCGCATCGCCTCATGGACTGAAGCGAAATCCACAAAACCGAAGCCCTTCGTCGCACCTGCGAACAGAGTCGATAGAACAGCAAAGTAAGATTTCACCAAAACAAACTCTCAATAAATCACATATCAGTAAGGAATGCGTGGGAGAATTCACCGGAACAAGGAAGTTCTCAGAGCACCGGGCCTATCCTCGCAAATTTTCAGTTCCATATCAATCGCCATGTCACCGCAAGGTCTCGCATGATTGAACTGAACGCGAAATTTGCGCTTTTAAGGCTGTTTTAAACAAGATGATCATCGATAATACACGTGACCACGATGAGGCAGACCCTCAGGGTATGATGTTCGGAGTGATTCGCAGTGATGTCCGAAGAACTCGATGCAATCTAATTTAGCCTACCCTGTTTACTCCTCGTTTGTAATGGTTCACTAAGGATTTAAAAACTCTCATTGTTCGATTTATAAATGAAACGTAAGGGCTCCGAACGATTCCTAAAGTATTAAAGGCAGAAAGGATAAAATCAAGATGGAAATAGTATGACTTCTCACATACCCCTACAAACGATACAACTCGAAGTTGGAAAGCAATCAGACCTGAGTTTCATAAACACTCCGCCACCCTACCAAAGACCGCGATAGTAATATATACATATATATATATGTATATATATAGGCTTTGGTAAGAGTGAATTTTGTAACAAACCTACTCCCTGAACTTTAACTTCAGCTCGACTAACTCATATACTAAGAAGTGACGAACCACATTGAGAAGCCAATGACAAGAAGTGGATAGGAACCGTTCCATCACGCCACCGAGCAGCACACTTTCCTCTAAACCGAAAAGTGAAATGCATAAAGTAGGCAAATTTTACGGCCAAAAGACATCCCAATTGAGACTAATGAGGAACATACAAGCAAGACCCAGCTGGTTCATGTTTCGGTTATGGATTGGACGATTGTAAACAGGCGAGGAAAATGAGAGTGCTATACAGTCTGGCAGTTCCGGGCAAAAGCACGACATCTACGGATATAAACCCGATCAAGACGACTAGCAACTTATGCACACGACGGGTGCAACAGTTTGCAGAATGAACAGTTGGGACGAGATCGGAAGAATAAAAACGGAGTGTTGAGGAGACGGACAAGTTCCTTGCAACTCAGAGCCTCCAAAACTACTGCACATGTTTACCTCCGGTAAAGACGTCCATTTTCAAGTTAGACTTAGCTCTATCTGGATTGACGTAGCCGACATTTTCATCTCAGACAATTCACTTCTGACTGGCTGATTTTCAAACTTTCGTACTGAATCGCAACGTCACTGGTTCTTCGGCTAAAACCTCTTGTACGTATGGCGCGTTCTCTTGCCTTCGTTGTGGCCAATAAACTCTTGTCGCTCGTTCCGGTGTTCTCAATCAACCTTAAGGGAGACAGCTTCGGATCTCGCGCTTTCCTTCGGTGAGTCAAACAACAGCGGAATTATCGTGCGATTATGAGTGAAGGATTCGCTTATGTCCAGCTCGTATTTCGTGACCGATGTGTTACATTCCGAACAAGCTCGATCTGATCAACTACCAGCTATTGTGGACATCTTCCCAGAGGCCCCAAGACTCTTGTGTGAGTGTTCTGCCCCGTGAGGTCTTCGTCAACTGTGTCGTACGCGACGTCTCATGTTGCCGTCTTGTCCTTTTCATTTGCGTGTCACGCGACGTCCAATGTTGAAGCTTTGTGTCATGTGTTTTCATAGCTGCCCCAGTGCGACAACAACAATACTTGACGACGAGGTTTTCGATAAATAATTAATGTACAACAAGGCAAACCAAGATGCTTCCAATACGGGCAAGGTATCACAAGAACAGCTGCACCAGAGGAGGCCTCTGGCCTAACGATTATTGATGACTGAGATTCCAACGCCTATTGAGTCATGCAAGGTAGACCGGATTTCACACAACACTTTTAATATAGATGTGTGCTGTCTCAGGAAAGTGCATACAAAATCCCAGATGCTACCTAGTGTTTTGTGTCTCTTTAATGTTTGCATACAAAGCGAACCGGTTTCCGATCCTCGTGGCTTGCTCTGTTCGACGGTTGAAGATCCGCCCCCAGCATGCCACACACAATGAGACGCGTAACTCCATGAGACGTCAGCTGACCAGGAGTCCGAGAAATTATCACCAGCAGAAGTAGATGGGAACATGTAGAAATATAAAACAGGCCGTAGCTATCGGAACTGGTTGAAACACTCACCAACTGATGAGTACTGGACCACGAACACCACACCTAAGCGAAGCGCTCAAGAAATCCGACGACTCACTGATTCATTCGCATAACCGCTGCGTAGAACAATATAGGGAACACCTTAGCTCACCGTCACAGTGGACCTCGTACTTATGCATCCAGGTGGAACAATCCAGTTGGATAACAGTGCTCCATCAGACATGGAGATCATCAGGGAGATCGGTTTCATTGGGAAATATAAAGCAGCGGGACTCGGCGGAATGTCTTCATCCTTCTTCTAGGATGTCGGCGAAGTGCCGAGATCGGAGTGATCCAAACTCCTGGGATAAGTCTGGTCGAGAGAACGGATTCCTAAGGACCAGTGTGAGTCGGTCAGGCCGACTTACAAGGAATGCGAAAGGTTCTCATGTGAAAATTACAGAGGAATTAGTTCGGTAAGCATCAAGTTCGAACTGCTCATGAACATTATTTTTCGCCAATTACCCAGTGACCGTGTAAGATGTATGCAGGAGAATCTAGGCTTTCGACCCGGACAAATCTTTGATGAGCAGACCCACGATTTCTGTCTTTGTTGATCTCAAAGCAACATTCGACTCAGGCGATGGTACAACTTCGCTGTGTTCCATCTTACTGAGAGGTGTGTCAAAAAAACCCACCTTCCTCTCCCAACCACCATATAAAAACAGGCGAGACCGAGTTCGTGTTCACCATTATCTTTCACCCGAGTTCACTACGAAAACCTGTGTTTGTCGGGATCGACTCCTTTCTTCTATTCTCTTCCAGTCTGTAATTGGAACGATCACAGAGAGATAATCCTATCCTCACGTCAGAATACCGGCCTTGATATTTGCTCAGACAGAAAACTGTCTGAATTGGAATATACGAACGATGTTGTGCCTCTGAGTGAAGATACAAGTAAGTTACCCGGTTTCATAGATCGTCTGGACGATGATGCAGGCTAGTTCAGAATGCGTTTTGCACGTTCGAAGAGTGAAATTCTGTTGCAAAACTGGACTGGCCCGAAGTCGAATCTTGTTCTTGCAGAGATCCGAGCGGGGTAAACATTGTTACTCAGATAGTTGCACCTCACCAGGCAGTCCCATATCGGACGAAGTGCCTTCGCATACTGAGAAGCCTTCATCGGCATTCACCAAGTTGAGGCATCTGTATTGTCAACGTGACATCTTGTTACCCACCAAAGGTCAAGTTAACACAGCAGCAGTAAGGTTAGTCCCGCTATACGGCTAAAAAACATGATCGTTGAGGACAGATGGGCTAAGACTTCCGGTGTTCCTTTAAAAAGTATCACAAAATGTGTACGATGAAAACAAAAGTATGTGGGGAAGGATGTGGTGTTACATGCATAACCTGGATACCTAAGAAAGTGTGTTGTTTTGTTGTCTAGGGTCTGCATGGTTTGTTATGGCTTATCGTGTCTAATTTGCCGCAGTTTGTTTGTCCGCCTTCTGCTGTCCCATTCACGTTTTGTTACGCTGGCACCATGCCTGTACTCAAGGCGGTCTATATAACATACATGCATACTCTCAGCGGTGGTTGGAGGTAATGCGTGATGCGCTCCAATCCCACATTCATGGGCGTTCTTGCATTTAAACTCTTCCTGTTCCATGTAGATTTCCAACTTGCAGTTAATCTCTCACCATATCTCGTTTCCCTTTTCTCTTTTGAGTTGGTGTTGTGAGGCAGCAACCAAAACCGTGGTGCATTAGTGCACGGCTAATGGTTGCAGCAGCTGAAGCCGAAACTGGTCCGCGGCACTGCATATTTCCATCGTGACTCCAAAGCTGCTGTCTTTTGAGTCATGGTACGAACGGCATCATGTTTTTAATTAGGAGTTGGTGTTTTATTAGAATAAAACAAAGGTAATTTTATTGCTGCGTTAACTTTGTCGAGTTGAGCATTCCCTTCGCACCAACTACATATTTCCGGGCCAAACCCGAACGCTGAAGTTCAGCAACGCCTTTCAAACACTGAAGAACTGTTTCGGTCGAAATTCTGTCCCGGCTTCAAAAGCCTCCAAATTTCCAAAAAGAGCCCAAACGATTTGGATACATATGGCAGCCTTATCAGCAGAGAATGTAAGCGATTCTGTCTATTAACCGAAAGAAAACCAATTTCATTACTTTTATTTCCTCTCTGGTACGAGGATGTCAGAAAGCCGTTGTCATCAAAGCTTGGTCAACAACCGCATATCAAACTGCACCGTGACGGATTTATCCAAACGCAATGCTAATTTCAAACACGATTCCAACATAGGCCAGCCAGCAATTTGACACCTGTGGTGCACCCGGTGAATTTATGCGAAGCCAGTGCCGCTGCCGCTGCCGCTGCCGCTGCCCCCGCGACTTTCAAACCTTCCAAGTATTCGACATTCACCATCGTTTCGCAAATACTGCCGAACGTGGCATTTCCACCTACATTGTCCTTAATACCTCAGTCGTTCTCACCAACGCAGCAATCCAGCAAAGCAGCTACTAATGGTAGAAAGTGACAGCGGAGTAATGGCTCGACGATGAGCTAGTAGCGGTAGATTGGAGATCAAGGATCCTTTATCGAATACCGACCATAACACGGGTAGACGAAATCCGCACTCATAAACTGATGAATGAAGGTGCGTAACGAAGAATTTAAGGATAGGAAGGGAAACGTGCGGGACACTAATGGAAACAGAGGTAGGTAGGGAAATAAAAGGTCCTGGGAGAATTAAATGCAAAATGGTTGTGGGAGCCCTAAGAATTCGAGTTTGGGACAATGTGCTAATATCACAATCAATGCTGGTGTTAGCGTGGCGAAAAATGTAGTTAAAAGGAAACAATGGAGGCTCTTATCAACGGCAAGGGAATGATTTGGATTGCAATTCGTTCAGAGAGGATTATCAACAATTAAGGGGAGAGAGATGCGTTCAAATACTAACCCATGGAGAGCGCCAAAATTACGAAGGAACAGCTGATGCAGAACCCCATAGACCCAGGTGACGATATGGAGAAATCCTCCTGGGAGTAGTCTCACTAAGCAGACCTTCGTGTAAAACTCAGGCGGAGGCCTCGAGGATGTTGAATGAAATCTGCTGCGCTTCATTATAGTTACCAAATGTCACCGACAAGGCCTAAACGATTACCCGCAGGTTAACCATTGAAATTAGAACTTCGTTTTGGCATTTCCCCAGTGTCCGTTTGTGTTCGAGAACGACGTACAGTAGGACGACTTCATCTACCTTCGAAATAACGGGTATGACGGAAACTTGATACCAGTCGTTCAAGTCATAAGGATCATAGCACTTGGGAATATGAGGAATAATGACCTCCTCGATAAACCACAGAGAAGTATGGAGTTGGTGAAAGAGAGGGCAACTTTAAAGGATATTTTAAGGGCGACGAAAAGCATACTCTTCGGACAATGATTTGCGTCCATCGCCGAACCTCCCCGGAGAGAATGAAAGGCGGAAAATAGAAAATAGCGGAAAACAGAGAAACAGGAATAGGGCTACTGAATAAGGCGGAGCTGTAGATGAATCCGGAAAACACAAAGCCCAGGATTTCGTTTGATTCACAAACAAGATAACCGACGCCAGGGATATCGAAAAAAGTAACAGAAAACTGCTTTGGCAAGGAACAGAAATGTTCATCTACAAGTGGCGCAAGATATAAAGGTTCAGTCTTGCAACAGACTATGTTGCCTTTGGCTGTGGTTAACGAATAAGTGTCTTAGCTTCAGGGGAGCATTAGTGTGATGCGTGAGTGAGCAACCGGAGCCACGGGCGCAGTGGTGAGCGTCTCAAGCGTAGAACACGATTACATGCGTCACTCAACCAGCCGGGAAATCCGCGATTTTCGAGTTTGGTGTGGACTGACGAGAAGGAGGACAATGAAATTACATACAGAGAAGAAACGCCCAAAGTAAAACAGCAATCTAAACAAGTGAGGTCACGTAAACCGTCTTAGTCTTCTTAATTAAGGGTGTCAAACTGTGCCCCGAGATAAGCAAAGGATCGGAGCGAGAAAAACTAATGAAGCGATTCAGAGCTAAATGGACTGATTCCGGAGAAGAGACGTAAGCGAGATCAAGGGAACGGGCATGGTCATTGATTTGGTTGAGAATGTTTTTGAGGTTAACTGGTTGGCCCCAGTTATTCCCCGTGAAAAAACGCTCGACTTCGCAGCTCAAAACCGGTGCAACGGATGAGTGCACCAACCGTACCCGACTGTGAAACTTAAAATCCTCTAAAATAGCAACAGCAGTTGGTGTCCGCAACACGCAAGTGTTCAACGTTCGAAGACGGACGGGCTCCAGCTAAACCAAACGAAATCAGTGATGAAAAGTGAGAATTTAGTATTCGAGAAATGGCTACTGATTTGCGGACAGACACAGATGCAAACTGTTCATAGAAAGAGAGAACTCCGTGATAAACAACACTACGTCTAAATTGATTGCAAGCATTTGTTGGCGCATTTGTTCCTTGTCACTCGTTTGGTCACATGGATAACATGGTGTTAATGAGATTGATAAAGCCTTGTAAACAGGTAACCCATTTTCTTTACCGTGATTGTTGGGATGAGTGGATCCACTTCATAATTTATTAGACTTTTTTGGATCGACCCCAACACTAAGGCTTTGATGCTGATCCACACTCGTCACATGCTGCTGAATCCTACCATGAGACATTGATGTGGATGAGTAAGCACCCAAGCCACATGATACGAGATTGCGAACAGCAGTCATGGAAATAGCCGAGTTTTGACTAGGTGAATTGCCAAGCATTATTAGGCCGCGAAGTGCATGGGAGAAAAACTCTAAAGTTTCCTCTTAAATTTGGTAACAATCCCCGCAAACTCTCGGAGGATAAATATGAAAGTGACACATTTCAAAATACGAATAATCCAAAGTCAAATAGACCAGTTTCATTGTTCACGCGGCCAATTGAATACACTCAACAGTGGAAAAACGGGGTTTTCGCTGAATATTTACCAGTGACCCTAAAACAAATCGGGGAGCCAACGCAGCTGTTCTGACACAAACTACCCTCTCCTTTTGGATTCTCCCGCTGCTGCTTAAGAACAAAACGAAGCTATTTGCGACTTGTGTATTCATAATTAAATCGCGAAGCAGTCACGGAGTTTAGTGGTACATAAAACCATTGATCCAAAGCTTGCAAATGAAGTAGACAAGTCTTAAGAAGTGGTTCAGAAACGGTTTCATTTTACGTGCCAACTCCTCTAAATCCATATGATGTAGCCAATGCGACTCCATCTTCGCCTCCAAGAATGCGAGAATATGCCGATATTAGAGAAACCGTCCGCTCCTCCTTGTGTAAAGGTAACCTTCTACTTCTGTGGTTAGGCATTCTATTTAATTTTTAAACGCCCTCCCAAGAATGTCGCCTGCAAGTCAATTGGCAAACAGATCACTTCCGCAATATTTCCAAGTGGGAAAACTACGCCAAAATCTAAAGCTTGCCGAATGATTTCTACCGCTCTTGGTCATTCTTAGAACGATATCTTATGGGGTTAACACTGTTCATCACGGTACACATTTCGGAGGGTCAGTGAAAACGGGGATTTCGGGACGCTTCATTTTATCTGAGGCTTTAAAGATGATCACCCGAAAAGTAGAGTTGTCATGATCTCTACTAATCTGAAGAACGTAGTCCCGAAAGACTGGATGGGTTCACCGAACATGAAAAGTGATTTTATTCCAATATTTGTGGTATTTTCTGATTATTAAGCTATTTTGGTTCTTCTCCATGACGTCGGAAATTCAAAATAACGTTCAGTGGCAACACGTTTTTTTCTCGCTGTGAACCAACACTGCTGCTCCTCAGCTCTCTGCAAATTAAGCACCGCGAAAGACAAGGAAGATGATTGTTTACCGTGAGTAAGATTAAAAACTTAACATCCAGTCTTTTTACTTCTCCATGGTCGGCACGGGTTCCCCTAACAAACAATTTCATTCATAAAAAGCGTACCGTTGTCGACTAGTCTAAGAATCCATTGTCCTAGGTATCTTGGCAATTATTCCTTGCCGAGGATTGATATCACACTCAATAAGATAGCCATATCTTTAGCATGTTCGGTCCTCAACGCGCCTATCATCGAGCCCCAATGGGTGCAAAAGAATCGGTCATCGCTCCTGAGGCATCCGATAATCCGTGCAAATTTTGGCGAATGCAATTCCCTATTGACAGCAGATTATTGGCCACATCGTTCAGCGGACCTATTTTACAAACACAGCTGATTACACTGTCATGTAGATGTGATGACAGAGCCTGATGAGAACGCGGCAAGCTTTCAAAAAACGGTCAGTCGCTACCCAGTCGGATACCTCGGGGATTCACTAAACACAATCCTTAAAAACAACTACTACGTATAGTGCCTCACAATAAAAGTTAAGATCTCAACGACGTGCTATTGATATGTTTGCGTACTGTTCCCATTGGATTTCTCGGTTTTCTAACAATATTCATCCATTAGATCAAACCCGCATTTGAAACATCGTCGACTGATCTTCAAAACGCGGCCCTCATCACAGCTAACTCTACCATCTTCTAGCTAACTAAAACGGATGCATCGAATATCACAGCACCAATACCAAATCAAAATGAGCGACCTATGGTATTCTCGCGAATTATGTCGTCGACTGAACGATGCCATTAGGCTGTTTAGAAAGATGTTTAACTACTACATATGTCCGGAAGTAGCGAGACCATTCGCTAGGTCGTCACCTAACACTGGTCGTCGATCGATACCCCGTGTTCTTGCGGCGTGTCAAGAAATACTAGGAAAGAATAGAGAATGCCAAAATCCAACGACGGAAACAAGAACACTCTTATTCCCATACTGCTGAGTCAAGAAAATCAAGCTACCAATGGTTGTCGCAAATAATGCTGCATATCATCCACTCATACCTATCCGAAGGCGCTACAAGAGACGTTATGCAACCGAAGTATCCCTTGTCTAATGCATTTTGTGCGCCCACAGAATCTCTCCCCTTTTGGCGAAGGCAAACTGACCACCACTCGACCGCATCGCAGGACCTATAAAATGTTTTCACCGTCCTCTCTGCAACATTTGCATCGGGTTATTCTACACATCTAGCAAGCCAGCGGTCAAGTGAGGCGCTTGAGCGGCATGTTGCAAAAACCCTTGGCGTTGATAGTTACGTGTCGATGTTTGTCTACCGGTTGTTGGAAGTAGGCTCCAACTGGCTTTTTATATTCCACTTCCTGTCTCTTATGCCTACTACTGACGCAACTATGTAAGAGATTGTTTGGTCGCAACTGCAAATTTGTCTCCAGAACTTCAGCAACCAGGTTGCTCAATCTCGTTGACGTAAAACAATACGCCAACCTGAGCACGGCTTCCTGATCGAGAACGTCAATGAATGTAAATCGAATTATGCTCATGTTCGCTCCCCCGGTGAGTTACATGGCCACTGCCCTCTGAGTTAGACCGTTCGATCAAAGGCTCGGGTTAGAAACCCTAAGTCAACCCTCTCCTTCCGTTTGAGCAACCGGGCAGTATTCAGCCCACAAAGGACTATGACAGACAACAGATGACCTGGATGGAGCTAACGTGTGCAGTGAGCTCTGCACATTGTTTTCTCATCGTTCCTTTTTCTCGCCTACTGCTTTCGCTCTTCCCCATGATTCCGATGACACAAGGTTAGCAGACAGCTATGCTAAAAATATATTCATACCCGGAAGGGAGATGACGCGACGCCCATATATCAGCTGGCTCCACTTACAAAATTGTTCGGCTCCGTGCCACAGTTAGTGAACGACGAAACTCGGAACACAGCTCCTAGTCACTGCTCCTCCGATTCCCCAAATAGACATGTGGGACCATGACGGTCGACGACCGTGCTGTCGTCGATGTGCCTTGGTGTGCAAAATCTGGGGTCACATGCGAATGAAAGCATGCGTTGGTGTGGATGCAAGCTGACAACCAATCACCTTTTTTTACCAACCCGCACTAGGAAAAGTTTTGAAAGTTCGCGAAATTACAAAGGGTTGAGATTTGCAGGTTTATTATTACGGATCGTTTTTAACCAAACTTTGATTGCCCGATTGTTGCTCTTTGCCGGATTGCTGGCTATGGTTCCAACTCCGTCAGCTGTCACACTACCGTTACCGCAAAAACGTTTTTGGTTGCAATATTTTATTCCAATTGCCCAACTACTTAATACCTTTTCTTCCCGCTAGTTTTTTTTACAGGACAGTAACGTGAACGGAGCGAGAACCTCATCACACCCAATGGTAGAAGCCCTGAATTTATACATACCGTCACTCACGCGGCCCGACTTTCAACTTTAGTTCTAGTTAGTTGAACCAGAGTTAGGGAATTATAGGATAACTGGCGACGTCAGCGGTTCTAAGTGGGCTGCTGACCATCTTTTCCCGAGCACATATCAAGTCAGGGACACCTTACTGTCTTCATAAAGCTATCAAACATTGAAAGAAGTGACTATATGGACAGTTCTTAAAGAGGATACGTGTACCTCAGTTCCCACAAGATAGAGCTCCGAAATAGCCAGCAGAATTGCTTCGATAAAGGAGTCTGAAGGGAACCAAAGTCCCATTGACCCCGTGTTAAGAGAACCCTGGGTTCCAGTGACTACGAATCCAATTATCTCCTCTGCTTGGTGCAACACGTAAATACTTCTTGGAGGAAGCCTCGGAGAGTCTTTACAGCGGCACCCTTTACAATACGAGACGATTAAACATACTGGCAAAGGTGGACGTGTTTTCATAGCGACTAACGGTTGGTAAAGACCGGCACAGCCAGCCTCGAGGCAGATGCGACAGTCCCTCATCGAAGCAACCCTTCCGGTTATCAACCGGTTTCGGATTACCAGCAGAAACACCGGAGTGTACATTCCCGTGGCGGCCACACGGAATCGGACTATCGGCCTATTTCCCTCTTATAAAAGTCAGGGATAAGAACATCAGACAGGTTAATCCATATAGAAAAAGTGCTGAGGTTGGGATTGCCTCTAATCGACAAGGAGATGAAACCACTCCACAGTTAAGAACGCAGAACGGCTCCAAACGAAATGTATTAGTGTTTATGGTCATCGTTGTCATCTATTCAGGCTTATGTCGTGATTTTCGCTGAGTATTCCTTGTTGCCGAGGTCCCATATCCACACGGTATAGGTTTCCTTCCGCACTCCCACCAACTGGCCGATGCTACGCGCCGGACAATAGCGCGGTTAAACTTTCTTCATTCATAGCAGCCCGAAAGCTTTGAACTAGATCACACCTCAGTAAGTCAAACCGTCAGCCCGGCATCTACATAGCAAACCAGACCACATTCCACGATCAACACAAGGGTAAACTGTGACATGGATACAACAGGGCCTCCGGTGTTTAGTCGGCTGCAAAGATCAGTAACTGACAAGTTCCGCCTAAGGCAGAATTCGACTATGATAGAACTAGGCACTACACGATCTTCCAGTAGTTCTCTGGCCCTCACTATTCACGGAAATCCTAAGGCCAATATGAACTGGCCAACTTCTGATGACTACAGTACTCAACCGCTCCCAAAATATACTCGATTTTTCGTACCCACGTCCGCGTCTTGCCTCTGTCGGATCGCAACTTTTTTAGAGGCAGGCATTTGGTCCCTGTCCATGACCAGATCTCAAAAGAAACGACCGGCATACCGAAAACCGCTGTGACCACGCCTTCTGGGTTGTTCTAATTAGTGAGACTGTCTTTTGGACCCGGTAACGCGCCCCAAACTTTTCAAATGTCCACGCGTGCAGTCATACATGTCACAGAGAATGCATAGTTGTACTGCAATAATACTCTAATGGTAAGTCGCTTAGAAGTACAGTGCTCAGTTCATTTACACCCTCTTACCGATCGATTAAGCAAAAGCAGTCAAGATCAAAGCTCTTATGAACTGGGAAAGCCCAAATTCACACTTTTATGACTCCCGTGTCAAGGTTATTGTCAAACGGAACCCCCGACAATTGAAACAGTTGCCGACCCGAATAATTTTCATCCCCGACTCATCCACCACTGCACAGAAACCATGTACCCTTTCACAGCCCTCTTACGGGGAAATAAGCGCAAGTTGACGTTTTCCAAACATTCATCTCCGACAAAGATTTTATCGCTAAAATAGCATTACTCACATGTCCTGATCTTTCGACACCTATACCGTTAGTAACCGCCGCTGCAGACATCGCAATCAGGACTGTACCTCAGCAGCAAGTCAGCGATTCATGAAAGTCCTTGGCCTTCGTTTCCAAACGTTTGTAGCCGACGGAGTCTAGGTATATTACGTTTGGCAGTCTCGAGTCTTTCTCTTCTAGACATTCCCAACTTTAGACGTGAGCTATAACGCGTCCTTTCATTGTATTCATAGGACAAAAACCATTACTACATGCGCTGAATTCGGCCTCTGACCAGCACCTCCCGCGGAAGACCCACCTTTAGAAACTTGCTTGTTTATTAAGGTCAAAAGACACGTTTCTGGAGCAGACAACTCCGATGCCAGTGTACTGTCCTATCACCCCTTAAGCTGCATCTCAAGTTCACTCAAGGCCTGTATGAGCCGCAGTTCACTAGTACCCAGCATTTTTTTGCTACACAACCTCGCCTACTAGTGTGACTGTTTCAATCAAGCTAATGACTGAGCGAATCGTGTGTTAACGTCGATCGCTTGTTTCCAATAGCTACGTCTACATAACCATACGCACAGGCCGTTTCGCTCGCTGGCTATAGGCCATTCCAGTCTCTTCTTACGTCAGAATAAGCTGCGAAAACTTTCCTCATCGGTTAGAAAAGTGCAGTTGGGTTCTTGTGCCATAGTGTCCACCAGCCGTGCCTTGCACGTCCACGGACCACTATCAATCCTGCTTCAAACACTGTTGTAAAACACATAAGAACGAGTGCACATCGCCCATAAGCCAAAGATTCGGGAGAAACATTTCTTGTGTAGTCAAAAGTTGTCTTTCAGACCACGGGTAATCCGCTGTGAGGCGAAATATTACCTTTGGGTTTTCTAAACATGCGAAGCACTTATAAAGATGAGATCCCAACCGTGCAGAACGAACCCTTGTTAGGCTGTAAGCTTTGCCTCTCCCCGAGGTTAGGGCGCCGTCGCGGCCTACGCATTTTGACAATAAATAGGCCGAAGGCCTTATAAACCATATGCAAATCCTTCACGTAATTCCACCGCGTGGTCAACGACGCTCAAGATATGTGCCAGCCAATTAGGACAACTTAACGGTTTTTTCTGAGGTGTTCGACTACCGTGTACCGGCCCGTTTCGTCTTGTAAGATGCCCCCATGCAACTTCCGCTTTTGGACGTTGTTGGGTGGTGAAATATGAAATCCATCGGTCTCATTAAAAATGCTGTTGCAGCATTAGTCGACCGATGGACCCGCCCCCCCCCCTTCGTGCCTAAGTCGAACCTCTGCTAGCGTTGTTCACGGAGATATTCGATCGAAACGCAAATGCAGTCCTGTAGAATAACGTTGGAAAAGTGAGAAAAACAGATTTTAAGACGTTCTTCAGTTTGAGCGGACTCCGGATGTCGACTCCGACATTTGAAGTTCGCCACATTTTTCTAATCCCGTTAAGTAGTGTGAGATTCTCATCTATCTTGTCGGAGACCTTAAAAGGATGGTGAGGATGAGTACAACTGCTGCCGAAGGACGCCAAACGATAAGGCTTTAATTAAATGTAGTTAGCGTCACTGGGAGTAACAAGTCTCAAAACCACAAACGAATACGGCTCGACGAACGGTAATGTTCATCACATGACGAAACAAATTCTTTAGGTGGAATTCTTAAAAACAAAATGTGGCTAAAAGCTATTTCAGAACAAAACACTATCATCACTGACCGGTTTAGTAATGAACAAAAAACGGGCAAAAACGACCATGCGAAGATAATAATAAATGCCACCGCAGGAATTAAGCCGACTTCAATCGAAAAATATGAAGCAACCAACATTTAATACCGGTAGACATGGAACATTCCCCAATGGGTAAAGATTTCTACTAGTGCGACAATTTAACCATACACAACCTAGAGATAGGGCAAGAATCAAGACGCAAACCCAAAACCCGTCTTTCAGAATTAAAAATAATCACGCCGACCACATAAAACCGCTTACCCGTGTTCTTGTCTTTAATTACTCGGACGTCAACATAATTTACACGAGCATCATCAAGAGCATCCCTCACCTGGAAGAAAAGATGGAATATTCAAAAAGGGTGGCTTACGTCGTGGTGGTCCATTGAAGATGGTATTCCACGGAGCATGATAGTGGATGAGGGATCTTCAAACTGAAACAATCTGTATTTGGAACTTCGACAAACCCTTTCGTCGTCTCTTTTTTCTTTTGAGTTGCTATATATCATACGCACCAAAGACTTCCGGATTTCAATTTCTCCCTGTACGTGCTTAACATGAGATAAAGATAATTACTCGACAATCCCGCATAAACTGCCGCGCATCCGCAATGCTGACGAAGTCAACGAAAGCATTAAGCTTCCTATTTTTTTTATCTCTTACAAGCCGCACATCGGTATATTTCGCGTGATCGTTTTCAAGTGCACGATAAACCTAAAAGGAATTACTAAATAAGTTCACTTACGTCACGCTCAGTAGATCCAGCTGGAAGACACCGAAGCATTAGCGTTTGGCTGATAGCATCCTGGCAGGTTATTAAGCATTATCCTAACTTACTCCAGGGCGCGGGGGTGAACTGTGGCCTCTGCGATGTCGTTCCATGTTGGAAAGATTAAACAGTTCACATCTGTCATTAGCATAACGCACATCATCGACCCTTCTCCGCTGATCGGTGGAAAAACTGTCAAAGCTCATTAGGGGTTGAAATTTTGTAGTTTTGTAATATGTAATTTCACAGAAGACTCTATCTGGAAAACAAACCGCAGCTCAGATGGGGCATCAGTCAGCCTCAACATTTAAAAAACGGAGGCAATGTGGAGGTGTTACACTGTTCACATAAGTCTCCACAATCAATAAACATGGGCGAACGTTTTGGTTTGGGTTGTTAACCCGCAACACCGAATAACAGTGAAAGAAAAGCCAGATCATAAAGCAGGATTATAGAGAAGCGGAAATGTTCTGAATACAAGAACGCCACTGCATGCGGCTTTTAGCCATATCGCTCGAATCCTCCAATAAATGCAACGGGGGAAATCATAGGCCTCAATCCAGTACTCTCACTATAATGTTTCAACGCAGTCGACTAGTCAGGATCATAGTGTTATATTGCCGAGTTTGGTTGGTCTATGCACACACTGAAGCACAAGACACAAGTACTCGCGACGCACGATATCACAGGAGCACACAGCCGTGGTCTAGTAGGACACGAACACACACAGAGGTTGAGGACAAAAAGTTCGAGCTCAAGACTCAAGGCCCGTAGTCGCACAACGAATGGGACAGATCTGCTGCTCCCTTGAATGAGCAGCCACACGGAACAATAAGCGGCGCGAAATACGAACAGCTAACCCAGCCCGCTAGCGAAAGAGAGAAGACGAACACAGAGTACTGCCGCGCGTTTATTGGTGACCCACCAACACAAGTCAGAAATCAAGTGAGCTCTATCGTTTACATAGTTTTGTTGGGTGGCCTTGATTGATGTGTGTACTAGCCAATCACAGAGCGGGCTTTTATGAATCTTCTAGCGGACATATAAAAATATTCAACCGCGCAATATTTAAAATAACGTCAATTTCGAAATATTGAGAAAAGGGCAGATCCTCCTAGAAACTTAATAGCAGGAATGAAATCTGCGGTTCCGAAAACTTTGGATTGGTCATCGACCATAACACATAGTCACATTCTCCTAGCACATCTTTCATTCATTGCCTGTCTCGGAAAACAGTGCATACCAAGGGAACCGATCTTTCGGCATGCGTAACAAATCCCAACCACTTTCATTCTTTCAGATTGTCTGTTGAATAGTCCAGCACCATACCTCTAACCTCTTCCTTGCTAATAACACTCTCGCACCACTTTGGCGTTACTGCGAAAACATCGGTGTTCGAACCCAGCCATTCTTAGCACGCTCTCAACGGTCACCTTTCCTGGCCCTTTGGAAGCACCGACCACATGGCTGCTGCGCATACACGGTCTCTGATCGATAACCGCATGTCACGCTGACGCCATAAACACTTTAAATCGGGAAACGCCAATCGAACTATTACGCGAAGACATTCCCTCTAACATCCGAACACCAGCTGACATGTAAGTGCCGGAATCATAAAATTTATCCTCGTTGTCCAAATCTTCTCTGTAAAAAGCAAGTTTACTCTTCGGACCAATCTAATCAAGCATCGTCATCATCATCATCATCCAGAGCCCCACGGACTGCTGCATTTGCAAACGAAGTAAAGTTGTAATAGAATAAGTGAACAGGCAACTTGGGCGGAGAGTAGAATTGTTGTATCGGGAAAGGAAAAAAACGCCGAATTGGCCAACGCACCGGTTTAGGAACTTCGATGGTAACCGCCTATTACGAAGTCTTGTTGTCTGTTTTATGTGCCAGACCATAAACAAGCAGCCATGTCAATAACCCCTCATCAGTTTTACTACTGGGGCACTTTCGTCAACCCAGTTGATCTCAGAGAGAGACTAAAGTCCCTCAGTACGACGAATTGTAGAGATCTGCTGCCGTATTATTTGTCTACCGTTCTAACGTTTTTTCCTTTAACATTCCAGATTGAATATTTCAGCTGTCGAAAAGAAGCCTTAGTTCTGGACTCGGCTTCTTAATACGAACGTTGTGAAACCACTAAATCTATAATTTATTCAACAACCGATGAATTGGGTTCTACGTCCCGAACGTTTCGATGGCGATTCAAATTCTTCAGCGGCATCAAAACAACGGGTCAGACACGTTTACTTACTCGAATCACTAACTTGACGAACCCAAAAAACTGGCTGTGTATCCCTAACGTGTATGATACACAACGGAGAAGCACGACTTATCAGTCCACTATAGACATCTATGCGAAGCCACACACCAAATCATCATTATTATCATCGTTCAGTGTTAAACAGAAAAGTGGGCCTCACTGACCCCTGGCTTTTTCCCAGGGTTACATTTTTCTATAAAAAGTGAATATTTAAGGGTAACAGGGAGTGGATCTACACAGGCGGGAAAATATAAGAATGTTACAGTAACTAATATACGGAATGCAATCCAACTGCACGAACGCACTTTTTAATCATTCTGATTTGTTAGAAAACGAAAACACGATAGCCACTGTTCGTGGTTCGCTGCCATATCCTTCAGTGTCTCCAGTCAGACATCAAACTGAAGAATGTGGTTTTTTCCTCGACACGAGCTGCGTACAGATAACAGACTAGTGAAAATCTGGATCGATTCATGCCAAAGCTTAAATCGCTGGCCAAAGACTAATTTAAAACCAGTAATGTCAAAAAGAAGCCAAGATGCCATCAGATATGCGTTCTTCATAGGGCTTTAGTCATAGATGACACGCCAGCGCCCACTAGAAAACTTTTCACTTGACTTACAAACGGCCTCTGGGCAAGCGTGATCTCTCGAAACGGCTCAATCACAGTCACAGCTGTGCCCACCGGGAGCTATTTACACTAAATCTGTATCCAATTTGTCCGAACCGGAACCCCAACCAATGTTCAAATTCGGCTAAACAAAACACCGGCACTTCTGCAGCTGCAAATTTGAGCTCCACCAAGTGTTTTTTTTTTGTGGGTTTGACAGACACGCAAGATAGTTGACAGCTGACAGTCTGCAAAGCGTGCGATAAGAAGGGGCGATCCCTTAAAAACTGCGTCGTCAGTCCAGACCTGCTTGTCAACAATAACACGCTACATCCAGTAGTCTCCCTGTAGCTGATGTTCACATAAACGTTCCACTGAAGGTCCTGATTGACACCGGGAGTTCGGAAAGCCACATCACGACGTCCATTGCCAAACAAGTTAATTGGCCAGTTATAAAGTCGCTTGATAAAGTCTCAATGGCGAGCATGCATCTGACGAGTTCTACTCATGGTCACTTCCTGGCTATATTGGGATATAAAAAATCCCAATACACAGACGTCTATCCATACTCCCAAATCTTTGTTTCAATGTCCCTGTAGGTCACGATTTTATCATTATGCGTGCCAGTCGAGATCCCTTTCCCCAAAACTAAACCCCATTCTTCGTATGTGATTCGCTAGCCGCTGATGTGCTTTCCATCTATATTCAGCAAAAAAGCTCAGAAAATTAAACCTACTATGGACAAGTCACCGCCGCTCAGCTGCCCACGAAAAATTTGCCCAACTGGGGATACGTAAATTGATGAAAGGTAGCACTACCGAACTATCCGTATCTCCCTGGAGAGTACAGATGTTGGCAACCGCAAATGAATGTCACAAACGACGAATTATGATCGACTACGATCAAAGTATCAACCGGTACAGTCATCTGGATTCTTATTCTTTACCAAGAATAGTTGGTATCATCGAAAAGATCCCACGTTAATCAGTATATACCATATTTGATCTACGGAGTGCATATCATATACCAATGAAAGAAGGCAAGAAATTCAACCCTTTTGAAGCTTGCGATAATCTATCAATTCTGCCACATAACCCTTGGCGTAACGAACGGTACTGTCAGCTTCCAACGGAGCAGTGACAAAAATTTACCACCATTGTTTGAAAGGAACTTGTGCATATCTGGGCAACAGTGCGGTATGCGGGGTTACAGAGAAAGAGCATAAGTCTGACCAAAAAAGGATTTACGAGCACCGTTTGATTCCGAATAATGTTATCAGACTGTTTGACCCGATCCTGATCGACTTCGACATTTACAGTATCTATCCGCATCCATCGACTTGAAATCTCAGTGACGTACTATTTTTGTGACATGTTCGATGCGTAAGTGTAGTGGAGAGCAAACTCCCCATAGCCACTAGGGCCCACTACTCAGGGAGGAGGGGGGCAAGTGGCAACATAATTTGAAACTTGGAATGGCAGAGAACCACGTAAGGTCTCACTAGATCAGCAAAGCACTGTGACTGTTTGCCTACTATTCATCGTGAACCTCACGTACTCTGACAAAATCAGTCGACTTTCCGAAAATCGTCGTTTTCCCCCACCTCCGGTAATTTTTTGAATTCACAAAGACTCCAACCAAGAAGGATAGGACAACTCAAATAGGAAAATCAATTTCTATGAAATTACGAGCCTTAAAACAGAATGGAATGATTGACGCCTTAACTTTTGAGCGGATACGACCCACATGTAAAGCAATTCCCAGACTGTACGGCTTACCGAAGGTGCACAAAGACGGAGCTCC
>LUCM01006771.1:0-84373 GCA_008360955.1 Fasciolopsis buskii
CGCAAGGGTTGCTGCGTCTAACAGAGTAAGAACGCTAGCATCCTAACTGCAAGAAGGTGAATAAGATGCGTCGACAGTTGCAGCGTCAGTGGACGATAAACTTTAAGAATGACCGTGAAAAATGGTGGGTTAAGGTAGCCGAAGAGATGGAAGTGGCGTCCGCTTCAGGTAACAGTCAAAGACTGTTTAAGCTTATACGGGACAGCGGTGGGCGGCGAACTTCGCTTAATGAAGTCGTGAGCGATAGGCATGGGGAGCTCATCCATGGTAGATAAATGGCAGCGGTCAGTAAGGCTTGCCTTGCTGTTTAACGCTAAAACATGAGGATTTTTTAATTATCGTCTGAGGGATCTTGTGGGCCCCAATGCGGTGGTCTAAATGCAACTATAAGAGCCAATCCACTGCACAAGGCTTTCATACTTCCATACTTCTGTTCTGTGTCACCCAGTGGACATCTCGACTCATTTTCCAACCAATATTCGCCTCGGACAACAGCGCACAACGAGGATGTGGTTTTGTGGCACCCGCAAAACATGTCCCAACCACCTTAAGCTGTTTTGATCCGTTGTCTGTTCCAAAGACTAAAAGCTAGAATCCAGTACTTACGACAAACCTCTGAGACACCGACAAAATTCTCCTACCGTATTCTACTTATACTACGAAGACAGATTTCCCACACTCAACGGTCATGCTTTTGAGCCGCATAGCAGCACCGATCTTACTGGTGCGTGTACGCTTGACGTTTGATCGACAACTAGATATTGCGCCAACGCCTCAGATGTCTCAGGCTGGCGAAAATCCATCGAGCATTTTGCATGCGAGAAGCATGCAACCAAACCCACTCACATCACCCAGTTGTTTCTCTACAAGAACAAGGTTCGGCTTTTGAATAATCCGGTTCTACAACAGCACCTTACATTTTTAAGATGTAAAATGTACCCCAGAAAAATTTACACTATTGGGCAGACAACCCAGAAAAACTTGCAACCTGCTAGGGTCTTCAGCCAGTGGCGCAACGTAGTCCGCGTATTCTATATTAGATAGTTTCCTGTCTGATCAAATATTAAACGTACTATTCTTACATGAGGACGACATGAGGCGACTTCCATAATCAGCTCAAGCACTTAATTAAAAAAGTGAAAGGAGGCAATCTTGACAAACCGTTTCTTGCGGTGAACTCAGTTAAGGAATTGTTGTGACCATGAACTCGGTTTCGGCAGTTCGGATACCATACAATGAGAGGCAGCGCCATAGAAGTGCATGATCGATCAGGTCAAACGTCGCTTTTAAATCAAGGATTCACAGACCTTGGGTCTATGGAATGTGTCTCTGAACTCAAAGATTTGTCGGATGGTGACGTTTTGACCAATACAACTCCGGCCAGGTAGGACACTGACGCAACTCCCACCTGTTCTTTCGAGTAGAAAGAGCCGAAGCAGCTCTCTAGATGCCACAGCCGCAAAATCGGGCATCCTCTCGAAGAGGGGGTTTCAATGCTACCAATGTCATCGTTCTTGAAGTGGCCGTGCGCACAGATGTCGAGTGCTTCTGCATTCAAAGCCTTGCCCGAGTTCAGTGGGAACATCGGGTGAGTTGTGTAATGAGTGTTCATTGATGAAGTGGAAACCCACAGACTACAACTCACTCATCCGGAATCGCCTCATGCATAAAGCAAACGGAACGCTTGGGCTGCAAATGGGGCCGTCGAAGATAACTGATCCACTTTTAACTCAGGATGAATACTCATCCTCCTGCTGTCCGACCAAGAATAAAACCTAGAGGTCTTAGGACTATTCGGAGGGTAATTTTTTCGCAAAGAAACATGACAGCACGAAATGAAGCTACCAGTAACATGTACTTCTGTTGCCTACTTTCACGCCCATTAGCACAAGACTGTTGACGTTTGCTGATCTAATCCAAAGTCAGCAACATCCCCTTCGTTACGTCATTTAGCGGCTGCAACAGGTCTGCGGGGAAGCCCTTCGCAGTTCAGTTCATATCATACTTGATGTAAAACCAAAAAGAAACAAAGGAACCGGTATGAAACAAAGGCCGCAAAGAGTAACGCTTAATCAATCACAAACAATATGACGGAGCAGAGCCTGTGGATTTCAATAGATTCCAGTGTTTACTCCCAATACAACAGCATACATAACTTTCACAGGTGACGCATCATATTCCCATTAAACTTCCTCAATAAACCTTCAAGCTGTGTGCGGGCTTTTAATCCCTTCCACTAGTTTCCATCTGTTCTGAGCACTGTCTGCGTCATAAACCCACAAATGGACGATCGCAACGAAATATACACAAATTAGCAGTCGAGGCAGAAACACCAGAACACATCACTACAGTGATCCGGATGATGTTTCAAAGTAAAACCGCTGGTCCTGAGAGCCGACCTCTCCTGATCCCATGGAAGTACAAGTAACAAAATAGATACTGTGAGGTAATGTTAACATATGCCACCCATCAGCTTAACTGCGGTTATCATATTCTCTGGCACGCGATGCTCGTGGATGCTAGTGGGTTGGGGAGATCTGCCTTTCATGCGATATTGCCTGATGAGGGCGGGATGAGAAGCTGCAAAAAATGCCAAGGAGGACATTTTGCCCTGTATGGTTAACGTGCAAACGACGGTCGTGGTTTACAGTTTGGCGCAGTTAAATACAATTTATCTGAAGAATTTGTGATTAGCAAACGGCGCACTTGTCGCAAATGCCATAAAATTTTCAAGTAAACTACGGCAATAAAGTTTACTTCCACTTGTCGAATTTAATAGTGCAAAATTTTTATGAAAACCCTATGCAAAAAAGTGGTCACAATACTGTCAAAATCAACTTTGTACATCTAAACATTTCGAAATACTGACCCAAAGAGTTCATACAAGGCTTAAAAAATGAAAACAATGAAAACAGGAATTCTGAGGTAGATGTCGAACCTTCAACGCCGGTCATGACGAGTTTCGCTATTCACAAGGTCGGCATCGGAACTCTCGTAACTCGCGGGGAAATTTTCCACGAGGTTTCACTAGGTCTGGCGGGCCGGGTAAGATACTGATGGATGATCCACATTTTTATGAAGGCCGGCCTCTTTTCATTAGTAGTTGTTTATACAAATACCTCAAGGTGAGGATTATCCGTTACACAGTAACATTTAGGCCAATTCATGTAACAATGGGTTTGTTTTAATTCGCACCGATTGGCATATAAGCTACGAAAACCGAAAGCCATGTCAAGTGCGCTCCCGTGGCTGTTATGGCTGATCGTTCGGACGCAGCTCCTTCTGCTTTTAATGACTTTTAATCCTCGCAGGTAGTTTTCGCTTCTAATTACTGCCTTTCAGATTTCGCAAACGCTGTTTTTCAAATGGACACGTCTGCATGTTTTTAGAAATATCACAGTGAAACCTCGGAAAGTTCGCTCTCAGGACATTCTTGCTTGCTTTCCTCTCTTTTCCTGTTTTATCGCGGTATATATTGCTGAGTTCATAATCGATCTAGAAACCGACCTGGAAGTAGGTAAAAAAAGCGATGTACTAAGTATTTATTGATTGCAGATATCCAAATTTCCGGCATATGTCACGGTTCTTCCATTCAGTACAGGGTGCGGAGTGGCTTGGCATTACTTCCAACACAATCATTCATTCCGCTTTGGTCATCAGCTTTATGTGCACATCCGTAAACTCTCACTGGAGCAGGAGGCGCATACCATGAGTTTTCTGGAGGATTTCGGCAGCAAACGGTAAATATGCATATATGGCCGGAAAAATCCAACTGGTTGCTAGCCGTAAGGGACACAAATAGCCTTCGCCGTGAGTTGAGGCTGATGATGACTTCGTCCGCTTTAAGGGTTTACTGCAAAAACAAGATAGGCTGGGACTTCTGTAAGCAAATGGCACTGCCAGATATTCACTTTGTGCGCCTCACGGTGAGAACTACTTGGGTGATAGATACTGTGGGGTAATGTTAACATATGCCACCCATCAGCTTAACTGCGGTTATCATATTCTCTGGCACGCGATGCTCGTGGATGCTAGTGGGTTGGGGAGATCTGCCTTTCATGCGATATTGCCTGATGAGGGCGGGATGAGAAACTGCAAAAAATGCCAAGAAGGACATTTTGCCCTGTATGGTTAACGTACAAACGACGATCGTGGTTTACAGTTTGGCGCAGTTAAATACAATTTATCTGCTTATTCATAGAACTAAGTAGTTTTTCGTTCTTTTTCGGCTTCCTGGAGGACGTTGGCGATCCGCTGCAATTTCCAAATGAACGCGGAAATGACCGCACCCAAGTTCCAATCACAAAAGAAGAACATATATTAGGTAGAATTACTTCAGCATTCTCCGATCCAACGGGACAAATGCTGCATGTGCAGATTTGAAAACTTGGACGTTAGTTTGGGCGTCATGACTTAGTGGACTCATTGCGGCCACTCTGTGCGATGGACATCTTAAGTGTGGTATCTATTTCGGCAACGGAATCTACGTATTTGTTCAATAGTTTGCGGCAAACAGCACGTGCATATGTGAGCGCGACACTCAGCTGACTAAAAACCGAACTGTTTTTTCTCTTTCCGTTTGCAGCAGGCACCACAGATCCAGAGAGGATCGAAGACTGAAGTCGGGCAAGCGGCGGCCTGTAACAGACGACGCGCTCTAAAAGCCAACCAGCGGACATTGGACCAGACCGCGAAAGGGAGAACGACACTATTTGGAGCAACTATTTTCTGAATGCGACTAGTGGTTAGCCTGAGGATCATTGTCTTTTCCCGCTGTCGCTTTATCGTTAGCCCGTTGATGTATGAACCTCTTTTCACGGGCTAAATAGCAGTTAGATCTTTGTAAAATAATCCGTGTAAAAGGCTAAACACAAGCGGTAACACCTCCTTACCTTGCGCGACCGAAGAAAATAGATGGCAGGTTGCTCAAAGAATTGCAATTGCCTTAGGTTACTTGCATACACTGCCAGCAGTCTCTTGGGAACCAACATGCACAAGCTGTATACCTCATTATAGACCTTTCATCGCTTGTGCAGAAGACCGTTTCCATGAGACTTGTTTGCGAGTTCAAATGTTGCTATGAACGGTATACCGTTTGAGTGTGCACATAGTCATCTAAGGGTATTAGTGTCCACTAATGAGTTCTTTTCGATTCACTCCATAACCACTGGACTCACTGGGCATAGGCATCTACTTGACGATTCAGAGTTATGCGTACGCATATTTCTACACACGTAGATATACATACAAATTTGTGCTTATTTATGTTCACATATATATTCAATTAAGCATGTATATGTGCACACAGACTTTCATACATATACGGGATGGCGCATTTGTGACAAGAAGCTATACCGATTGCATTGATAAACCTTGTCTTTGGATTGCGTAGAAAGTCGCTCTTAGCGACCACAAAATGGATAAGTTACGACTTAATACGCATATTCACTTATGCGCAGGCGTTTACACAAGACCACAGCTATGCAGATGCATGGCATATGTATAAATATATGTTTCTATATTTGCAGGTATTTGGGGCATCGCATACGTACACATTACATGGTACTTATAGGGCACCTATACGCACATATATACGTACCTGTGGATGTGCCCATATACATGCTAAGACATACATAGTAATGTACATAAAGCAATGCGGAGAAACCCAAAGTAATGAGCAGCCATACGTCCGTAGTTACGCTGACGAATTCTACTGGTAACTGCGAGAAGCGTGTCCATACAGAAAGCCCTGAACCATGAAGACAGTGCATGTGAATAACGGGGATGGGCAGCCATTTTGACTTAACATATCCACGTTTATATGGATGCATATATTTGATACAGCTGTATGAAATTAAACAGGAGTATGATCCTCTATTTTCACTTTTATATCAACATAGGCGCATCAACATCGGCATCCAAAATTATGCATGCACCCTGTTCCCAAATTTATTAGGCATACAAATGTACTACAATCTTATATATCATAAGCAATATGTTTATGCACAATGTATGGAATAAAATGACCTTTGAAACATTATTCACCTTATGATTCCAATTTACAAATCAAAAACACAAAAATGACACGTTACCAGTGCAAGTTAGTAAATTATCTGGGTTCGATTTGTCATAAGCAAATTTTTAATTCTTCTTAAGCCTTTGGAAATAACTGTTTCCTCTCTGAATTCAGCTTCCACATTTTTCACTTTTTAGAATTTTGCCGACCACGGAAAAATAAACATTCGACAGTGAACATAACCTGCCACCGCGTGGTGAACGGTTAGACCTAACGCCGCATCGCCGTGGACAAAAGGTGTACCATGATGCAAACTGTCGCCAAACACGACTGATTCGCGGGGATAGAAAAATCGCTTGGACGTGGGTTTGACAGACCAGGGTCGTTGGAGTTATATTTTCCCAATTTTACGTGAAGATGTTCGGGGACAAAGCCTGGGATATAGGGGAAATTAGAAAGGAAGGCCTTAATGCGTTTCCCCCTGAGGAGCACTCGCAAGACAGCGGTTGCCGCCAACCGTCCGACAATAATCCACCAGCCATTACCAGATTTGCAGTGGTCCTATGGTGCACTACACTTTGTGCAAAGGCATTCTTGATGATGAAGTCGTACAGCAGTGGACCCATTCGTGATTACCTTTCTCGGGATATAACCAGATTAGAGGGGCGAATAAGAGAAAGGAAATGAAGCTAACAATTAAGGGTAAGCAGATAGAGTTGAGGGTCATGAAAAAAGGAAAGAGGATGGATGGCTCAAACCACGCTACAGTTGAGGGTTGTCACTTCCCACATAACCGGAAACAACGCCATTACATCCGAGTAACTTCTAGGGGGGCGATTTGGCGGGATATGCGGTGTTCGTCAGTGGTTGAAAAATGCTCGTTTGTATGGTTTATATGCTACCCGTTTTGTGGTCATCCCTTAGATTCTCCCTATTATATTCCATCCCAGTATAAGCGGACAAGCTTGGATGTTTGCTATCAGATTAGACCGAATTACGGCCGAGAATAGCCTTGGTGGCGAGTAAGAAAGGAACATGCTCGGAAGGCAAATGAGTTGGTTCACCCTGAGCGTAGTCTTCTGGCTGGAATGTTACGGTTAGCCATCTGTGATAGGTCACCCAGCGCGATCAAACTTAGTCCTCCCACGTCAAGCTCTCTAATATCCCCCCCAGAGATTGCACCTAATGACATGATATCCACGTAAGTGGATTTTCTTGCAATCACCCTTATTGAAATGCAGGCCGTCGGTGAAGGCCAGCCAATGCAGTATGTCAAGGGCTGCCTGCAGTTCCAGCTGGAACAAATTCCAGATTGCTCCTCTCTCTCCGGATCTTCTAAAGGCTCGCCAATGACTGCAGATGCAATGCAAACCATCGCCGAAAGCTCCACTCCATCCTTTGCGCTGGTTGTCTATCCCCGTTAAGAAGCTGCTATCCTGATCTGACGCTCCAGTAACTGGCCGCGCAACCCTGAGACAAGTCAAGCCACGCTGTTGACCGCCCCGGGCGCCTCATCTCAGATGGACCATCACGATTGTCCAAGCAGTTACTATCACTACTGAAATGCCCCGAAACCCCCCAACCTCCAGACCCGTACCGCGACAGAACACCATAATCTCCAATATGAGACAAGGACAACACAGGTCATTCATGGCAAGTGTATTTAAGGATTGATTGTAAACCTTACAATTACCCGTTTACTTTCCGCCACGCATCACAATCCGCTCCCGACCGCATAAGTCCAGTGACCATTTTTGTATGGTCCATTGTCTCTCTGTCCACAATTCTTCATATATTTTCGTCCCGTAAATTGTCTGATGCAACCTTGAAGGTTTCCTGCTGCATTATTTTGACTACTGAATGTCGCTAATTACCATTCTTCATCCACTTCATATGATATCCAGTGTGATTTGGACTCTTCTGCATCCCGTTATTACATTCACATTGATATTCATCTTTAACATATTACCCTCCTGATTTTTGATTAACCCGGTCACTTGACAACACCCACCATTTTTTCCCAGCCAAATTATGCGCCGGCGATGCGCACCTTTGATGCGTTTAAACATGGATTGACTCGCAGTGCGCGACTCATAGTCAGCCCCAGAAAGTTTCGGCGATGGATTATCTAGCTCTGATTTGAAGCCCAAAATCTCGTGATTGGTCCATCTTATTGCGGGTTGTACTCATGAGAGCACAGACACTGCATCTTCACGACTAAATTTTTGTTTTACGATTTCCACTGCGCCATCTCTGCGTAAACTAGCTCTTGTCTTGCGCATGACTCTCGAACTTCGAGAAATATGCCCATTATTATTATTAGTATTATTATTATTATCGTTATTATTATCTAGCCTGGTTCCTAAATCCTGGAAGATTGTACGTCATCTGGGCACATGATGATCTTGGGTCCCGCATACACAGAAAGACCGTTAACAAAAACGGTTGACGGTGTTGGGCCTAGTACGGGCCCCTGTGGTACCTTGCTTGGAAGGTGACCCAGCAACACATGCGCAAAATTTTGTAGTACGATTTTAGCGCGACAGCCAGTTGATGTGGGATCCATTCGGTCTACCATTCTCAATTCTTTCAGATGGACATTGTGGCATCTAGATTGACCAAAAATTCTTTTCTCTTTTCATTGCTGGTTCCTATCAAGTCACTTAACTTTTCTGCCCAGGTTTCTGGCATTGATATTGGTATGATTATGGTATGTTTTCGGCCAGGTGCATTCACCCTCTCTTTTTTGCACTTGTGCTCTCTGGTTAGAATTATTTACGGGCGATTGGTGTAGTCATGGTTCACTAGACCTGTTTTGTTGCGGTTCATTTTCTTTGTATTGCCGACGTTGGTCCAGTGCAGGAATTCCGTTCTTGTGCAATGAATTTTGGCTTCGACACCCAGGCGAGCAATCTGAACCTGACCAAGTGTGCAGAATCCATTGCATTTGCTTCATCCAGGAGGCTGGTACATTTAATTTATTTACTTTCACTCAGCGTTCAATTTCACACAGAATGTCTATCTATTTTTGACCAACTTCTGGCTGGACGTTGTCTAATGCTCGTTGTCAAAGATATGATTGCCGTGTGCATAATTTATAACTCATGAATACTACCGTGGAATTTGCGGAACAGTCTTGTTCTCCCTTCGGTTTCACATCAAATTTACCCACGCGCTGCTTTGACGATTTGAAACGCAATCAAGAACGTGAAAAGTCCATTTTTGCGAATCGCTGTTCGACGTCACCTTGACCAAGACCCGTGCACTTGGTTGTTACCGTCGTAATGACACATTCTATCGAGGGCCTTCAAGCAGTCCACTGGGGTTGCATCCGATCGAATTTCTCCGTCAACTCCTTTGTTGTAAAAGTTCAAACCTCAATGGATAGAGTTTGGAGGCTTTCAGGTCACTCTCGTTGGGCATTCTTCTGTTCCGTTGTCGTGTGGGTGTCAAACCTACGCTGTTACTCGGTCCAAGATCATACCATTATGGAGAGTGGACTCCAGCTTGCTGGTGTTGTACACCAATTATTCTCCTCCTATGTCCTTGTCGCCGGTCCTCAAGATGTCCAGTCCCCGAATATTCAGCTCTGTATTAGAGATGCTCGGATGTGCCCAGGCCTCGGTAACATGGATCCCCAAAGATTTGCAGTAGGCAGCAGGGTTTCGGAGCCGAGGGGTTTTGTCTGAAGCTGTTGCTTTTGGCGTACATGCGGCTGCACACTGCAACCCTCAAAAAGTCTTTATAGTTGGACTGCCTGTGCGTGGAATGAACTGGAAGCTGTTCATTCGACGTTGACCCAGTCAAAGATTAGCGCACCTCCCAGCCCATTGCCATACAATCGCCTACCGTTCGTTTCCTGGCGTTTATCTCACTCGGGGTTTCCACCCCTGGTGGAACTGTCATCCTCAAGATTTTGGACCTGAAATGATTCCCGCGTGCTCGGGCGCACTATCCAGTAAGACCGTCACTAGAACTTCCCTGACCGCACTGTGGGTTTTGTTGCTGCAGGGCTTGGCGGTCAATCTCTGGACTACATTTGTGAATTTGTCTTGCGGGAGGCTGCCTTATGAGTTATTTCACTTCTCCAAAAACTGTCTGCCATGGACGCTGAAAGTGATGTGACCCGAAGTATTGTTGGCTGGAAAGTTGTCGTTAGGTCCGATGGCTGTGGCAGTATACTGAAAAAACAAACTGCTTGCCGTTCCGTAGGTGACTTGGAAGCTATGTATTTCTGATTTTCTGTCTTTCAAGATGCGACGCTGTTGGTCTTCATTCGCCAACAACGGTATCTCATGCAAAACAATGCCGCGGGCTCAGAATTTTGATCCCCTAGATCGTCGATGTTCCGCTCTCCGTATCGGATAGAGCGGGGGAGACATAACCCAATGCACTCCTCTCAGAAACCCCGGGTTTGTTGCCGCCAATGGCAGTAGTCCGTCTGTGTCCTCGTAGTGATTACATTGTTGCCTTTGTAATAAAGGCTCTAGAGCGAACGCTGTGTCCCTGCTCCCTGCTAGGCACTTAGGTTCACTGGAGCAAACCAGGAGTAGAATGATAGACAAAAAAGAGGGGGCGTATGAATAGGGAGAGCAGGCGAATGTGTATAGGAGCACCAGAATTAACAAAGGTCATCGACCGGCCACACGATACTCAGAAATAAGTGCGGGGCTGAGGGATGTAGAGCGAGCCCTGCACCAGAAGAGCCGGGAGCTAAATAGCGTGCAGAACTCCCGCGGCATCGCACTGTGCAGAAATCGCAATGTCGTTGTACACGGGATCCCGGAGACCTTTATAAAGGAGGGAAAGCAGACGGAAAGGGCGATGAAGTACCACGTAGTAAACCTGCTCAAAACGGTGGAAATACCTGAACATGTCGCTATTAAATAGGTACTTCGCCCGGGAAGATTTCAGGGAGTCGGTGACTCTGGATACCGGCACTTATAGCCAACGCTGGTGGAAGTCACCAACCCACGGCATAGGGACAGGTTCTTGGCATCAGCCGGTAGAGTCAAGACGATCACCATGGGGGCGATTACCATAGTGCCAGATGATACTGTCATAAGCAGGATCAAGACTAAGGATAGGGAGGGGACTTGCCAGGATTCAATACCGTGCGGCTGCAGGGCCCCAAAGTGAGAATCCAAAAGTTGGGTGAAGAAGGGTAACTGAATGCCACTGCGTGCAACAAGGCTGGAGCTGAACGTAGTAGGCGGGCACATCTTGGGCCACTATGTCCGGCCCCGACACCCGTGACTGCCATATGCCGGAAGAGCCAAAATAAAGGAGCTGGGAGCGCGGAGGCGAGTGTGTGGCTCTCGGTTATCAAGCAAAAATGGCCAAGGGCCTCGAGAGTAACTCCTGAGAATGCGTTATCTCCGTCCCTTCGGTGGCCGAAAGGATGGAGGGCGAGAATAATAGCGGTGGCCTTTAAAGTTGCTGCAAGTGTAGGTAACAAGTTACCGGAGCTCTAATTCAGTACTCCGACTGTAGATGCGGTGGCTGTCACTGAGACCTGGTTGCGGCCGGGAAAGGGCGACAATAACTTAATGGCGCGGGATTAATAATAACAATAATGCACATTTCTCGATTTGCCAGAAGTATGCACTTGGCAGGATCACATTTTTACGGGGATAATGTACAGGAAATGCGAGTAACAAAAATTAGAGGGATGAAGGGATGAGTGCAACCTTGAGGTACCGAAGAGACACACTGGAAAGTGATGCGAGATACTGCGAAGCAGTGGGGAAAGTACACTTATGACAGTGAAAAGCCAAACCTAAATAAGTAATTATTCAAGACCAGAATGGAGTTTCCTAGGTCTGTTTGCGATTAGTGGACTACGAGTCATTTCTTGTTTAAGTGCACCAAATATGCGCACTGTTGACGCAAAACATGGCCGGAGCTCAGCGGCGGATGGCGAGATATGGCTGGAGTTGCCAAACGTCAGGAGCGTTACGTAATGTACGGAAAGGTTGAGCTGAAATTAGAAGCTATGGTAATACGGTAGTTGGATGGAAATAGTGAAAGCCAGGCGGAACGACATGCAAAGTGGATAAGACACGTATTTGACAAAAACAGACAGCAGAAAAAATGCTGAAGTTGGTGGAAAACTATCAAGATAATCTGAACCTATCTGGAGGATATGTTAGGAAGCTTTCTATATGGAACTCCCAATAATAGTAACTGTATTTGCAAGCAGATGGCGGCAATCCGTACTGGGAGGGGCATCGGATAAAAGGAATTTTATGTAAAATTATTCCTTGAATACACTAGCCAAGAATGTCCTCTATGCCTCATTTTTGTTGTTTCAACTTTTGATCTTAGTCAGCAGTACGGGTGGGGAATATGAGGTACGCGAGCCGTTCCGGAGGCAGTAGTGTTCGTGCTTTCGTCTAATCGCAAAGATTCGAGTTGAGGTACCCGACATTCTGCGTATCCAGCACTCGAGCGCCAGTTGTAGCTAGCAGGAGTGATAGAATAGCAAATTTAGAATTGCCATTATGAGGACGGAACCGGTAATACCGCGTCTACTCTGGGTGCTAGAGCTGGAATGCAAGAATGAGACGCAGTCTGGCTTGGGTTCCAGCTTGGAGTTGTGGTGCTTATTGGATCAGGACAACAGACATGCAGCATAGTTCTTCTATTCCTTACTTAGCTATGATAGCAGTTTCAGAGTTAGTTGTAGGTTTTAGGCTACCAAGAACGACATATTCAGCCCCACCAAACCAGTAATGAGAATAAGGTGACATACGAAGCGAGAAGCACACAGACTGAAGGTGATTAAAATCACGGAATGTGATGAGAGCGTTGATTCAGCAAAGTGCGTTGATATTTTCGCCAGGCCACATTAGGAAAAGCTCAGCGGTCAATCACCCGAGCCACTTGCGAAGAGGGCACATCTACCATTAGGTATGTCGAAGAATGTATTAGCGTGGATGTGCGAGAAAGTGAGGAAGTAAGAGGTGAAGCTTAATCCCATGAATCCCAGGTGATGCTTTCAGTAAAGACTCGATTATGAACTAGAATTCTAACCCATTTTCGTAAGCCTGATCTATTCCAATGTTAGCTGGCTTCAGGTTAATTGAGAGCGGGTCATTCAATAACTTCGCCAGTTGGGCTTTGAACTGGGCCCAATTTAGACACCATCGCAGGAAACTAGAGAGTTTGTCCCACAGTTTAGAGTAGGCAACTGTGAAGAATTTTGCCCTGATTGATAGTCAAGCCAGAGGTATTCTTAACGAGTAGTTTCTACTACGAGGGGGATACGGAGGACTACCAGCGCCAGGTATGACGTATGTAGAGGAGTAAACATTATTATGGCAAAGAACAAAGAGAACTGCAAGGTTTGCTTTGACTCGACGAAGCCATAATGGTTCATTTCCAAGCAGCTCGCATCTAGCTCCGTAGTTTAGGCTAGTTGAAGGACGTAAGAGATTTCTAGTGAATGCCCGCTGCACATTCTCGATTGCGATTCGATCTAATTTACGCACATGCTTTAAGGCAATCGGGCATTACTTGAGGTGGGGCCTAGCATGGGACTTGAGTGTGAATAATCCGCAGTCTTGTGTGCAGAATGCCCTTAAGAGCATTGTAGCGGTAATTTAGCTGCTGCATTCTGGTGGCGAGCTTGTTCATGGAAGTTAAAGGAGCAGAAGTATCGTAACACAGCCCTTAACTGTGTGATACAGGAATCGGCATGCAGTTAATGGAGAGGGAGTCCGGGGGAACACGGCATTTGTACTCATTCTTTAGAATGAATAGAGCGGATGGGAGAATAGAAGAAGGGACCCTGATACCAGTGGCTGAAACGTAGGGGGCGTTGGAGGGCCACAAGCTTCATATCCCAAACATACATGCTCTGGAAGTCATCATCGCAACTGGCGGCCCAAGGATCTCAGTTATAGGTGTGTACCCTAGCCCCGGGTCGACGCAAGTGGAGGGAGGAGTGCTGTTTCTCTTTCTCGCTGTGGTTGCAGGGTCTGCGGGCAAATTTTTCATACTGGGATATTTTACCGCCCATCAAATTGACTGGGTTTGCGAGACAGTCTCTTAAGGTACCATTGGGCATCAACTCCTGCAGTTCGTGCACGAGAATGGGATGGTTCAGTACGTTACCCAAACGACTAGATGGAGATTTGGGCAAGTATCTTCAGCCCTTGACTTGATGCCAACGAGGTCGCCGAAAGATATGGAGAGCTTTGAGTTGGAAGATCCAATAGGTAGGAGGGACCACGCCATTATCCTTATGCGACTGAGCTTGCAGGGGGTGGTGGTCACCGATAAATATGATAGGAACTTCTAAGGAACGGGTGAAAGTATGATCTCCAAACTCGATGGAAAGTAGAGATAAGCAGTGGCTTCGTGGTTCATCAATAGGAGGCAATTAAGAGCAACCCGTTAGCAATAATAGACTTAATTGCACTCTTTCACAGAATCAGGCAAAAGGGGCTACCGCCAAGGCGGAGGAGTAGGATCACGACAGCCGTAAAGCGGAAACACACGGCTCTCAGGAGGCATAAGAACACACGGGGCTGCCGAACTTATTGAAGGCATATAACAGAGAGAAAGAGAATGTCCCACATGCAACGACAGTACCGAACAGCCTACAAGCAGCGGATCGCGGAGGACGCTAAAAGGAACCCCAAAGCCTATCGCAATTACGTTCGGTCTAAGACTGTCTTGCGAAAGACCGTGTGTGGAGTAAAAAACCAACGGGGCATTAGATCAGCCGACAGTCAGTAGTTGATGCTAAGGCGAGTAACTGGATACCACAAAGTCTGAGGGACAGATCTTTCAGGGCGATAGTCGAGGAGTGTCTATCGGGCAGAGAACTGCTACACAGCAGGGTGCCTCTGATTCCTGTCTTAGGGCCACTGCTCTTCCTTATGTATGTCAACAACATAGCTAGTGGATTGAAAAATCCGCGTCTCATGTTTGCTGACGTCATAAAAACACTAGGGACAGCAGACAGCGAGGCTATCCAGAGGGATCTGGATAAATCTAACCCGTTGTCGGTGTGTTGGTATCTCCCGATGAAATTGAACAAACGTATGCTGCTCTTGGAGGAAAAAGCAAGTTCCCCTCGCCAAATGGGTCTACCTGGGCATCAGGTCGCGATGGAACAAACTCAGCAAACAAGAGACCTCGGGATAGTCGTGAGTGCGGACTAAAAACCTGGTCTGCGCTGTCACAAGGCAGCCAAGAAGGCACGGGGCGCCCTACGCCGACATAAGAGGACCGTAGGATATTGGAGGCTTAACGTTCTTTTGCCACTCTTCAAGGCATTTGTCAGACCGCATTTGGGATACTATGTTTAGGCCCCGAGACCATATTTGGTAAGAGATAGTAAAGTGCTGGAACAGGTTCGGCGTGTAGTTACACGGTCGTTCGGACACTTGAAGCACATGAAAAATGAGCAGAGGCTGAGAGCGCCTGGCTTTTACTGCCTGGATGGATGTAGGGAAAAAGGTGACTTAACACAGGCCTTCAAGATCATCAGGGGTCTGTCCAAGATACGGGGTCACCGTGAAGCCCTGTTCAAGTTAAGTTGAACAATGCGCTTAGGGGGAACGGGAAAACAAACGTGCGATAACACGTAACCACCGGGCGGATGAGCAAGTCGTTCAGCATTTGAGTGTTGAAGGACTGTAACAAGTAACCGAACGGGGTGGTCGGGGTGAAGTCAGTGCGCAACTTCAAACGGAGACTAAACAGTGCATGGCTAGCTGTGTTTGGAGAGGACAGTGTATGAATTGTGTTGTTGAGGACATGGTCGAGAGGAAATCATCTCAGAAGCTGTTTCCTCTCTTGCAGGAACTGAAGAGGATTTCCCACTCTTCTGTTGTTGAGGCATCGTCAGATCCAAGAAGCTGTCGGTGCAAGAACCTTGACGACCAGGCACCTCGCCGTAAAGCCCTGTACTCTAACTGGAACTGAGACTGGAGGTGGATGGATTTCTGCACTTGATTTCTTCTAGCACAACTGCAGAAAGCTATCCCTGTCTTACCATATAGCTCAGCTAATATGGGAGAAGTCGATTTTCAGAGGCTGATTGCAACATTGTAGTCGCAGTTAGGGCTATCGTCGCACCCATCCCGCTGGGTTGCGTGAGACTTACGCTTTATCCGCATTAATGCTTGCCACCGACCTGGCGATCTCTGTGGGTGCAGTCACGAATTCTTCTGTACCTGAAATCATCTTGGACAGCTGAGAGGCTCGCATCGCTGTGTGAACTGCGCGCACACAACCAGCCGCTTGTTTTGGGTGCCAGAGCTCTATCTCGTTTCCAACCGTCCTTGGTTGGCCGCAAACTCGTTGCAGCATGTGTTGAGTTACACGGGAAACATCATTGTCAAAGTTCCCACCTGGTCTCGGGGTTCAGCCTGCCAATTTTGTCTCTGCTTTTGTTTATCGGGGCGCGTATTCATTTGGTTTGCAGACCATATTTTTCGCGGAGGATTGCCCCACTTTCATTGGGGCTCTTCTGATCTTACCTTTTTAATCATGTTCTGACAGTCAGCGCAGATCCAAATTGGAATCTTGATTTTTATTGATCTTATATGCTCTTTGGGCCGCTTTACTGCACCTTCTGCGATACCAAAGCATGCACCCGTCGCACTTAAGTCCCTCGGTCGCCATGCAGAAACTGCCGTTTTTGTTACTTCTTGGTGCTTTGCCTCCTTCTAGTTGTTTGTATCCCTTCTAGTCTTGTTAGAGGATGTAAGCCTGGCAGTTTTATTCTCTTAACCAGATGACCAGTGAGACCTAAGTGAAAAAATGCATGACCAATCACATTGATTTCAACAACGCATAGTAGAGACACCCATGAAAGTGCAGTTACAGTAGGAAACAATCGGATCTATTTCAGACTATCATTAAGTGTAAACAGTTAACAAGTACCCGCAAAAAACGATCTACGAATTTATAGGGGTTAACGAAGCTACTGAAGGGAAAAACAGACCGAGATCCGCGCTACACTCAAACTGTGCGCTTGACCGTAATTCTCTAGATACCCCTATGCTTTCGGCGGTTCAGCAATCTACTGCAATATGTACAAGCGTATCCTTAGGATGCAGTCACATGGAAATTAGTCCTTTCAGGCGTGCTATGCTTGGGAAAAAGCCAGCAAGCAGACATATGAGAATGAGTAAGGTAATGGAACTCAACTGCCGGAGAATGGAGGTAAATGATGAGAGGAAAGAGGATGGATGTTGCAACCGTCCAACATCTGGCATCTGATGGTACTATTTTAACGGGATGCAAATCAGCGTTACATCCTTTGAACGTTCCAAGAGAAATTTAATGGATTATATACTGTCCGTGAATGGGTGAATAATAGGTATCGATCTGGCTTGTGCTTGCATGTTCGTGCACGCATTTGAGGCGGCCTCTTTCCCTTCCCTCGCATTCATCAAATTTTCTTCTCACATCTCCAGTTTATTGTTTCTTCTTTGGTTTCTTCTCTTTACTTCCTTTTCCTCCGTTTATTCTTCGGCTGTTTCAGCCAGTCAGCCATGGACTATTATGTTTTACTTGTGACAACACCATACTTCAAACTTTCCCCCATTGTAGTCACTGTAATATCGCATCCGCCACTTTATTCTTTCTTTCTTTCACAGTCTGCTTTTTATCATTACTCACTGTCCGGAGCGCTCTATACCTTGGAACTCTGGAGACCAATGGGAGCGTATGACTGCGGTTGCAATTTCCAATGCAGTTCGGACCCTCTTTCACATTCTTTCTTTCCGATCCTTCTCCCGAACTGTTTTGCTTTCTGAAGGGCACAGTCTTTGGTGTGGTATTATGCTCTTTTATGCATGCACAGCTGAACATCATGAGCAAAAATGCTGGACAGAAAAATGGATGGCTTAGCCCCATTCTGTTTAAGTTCACAAACCCAGAACACTTAACCTCACAACAGATTGACAGCCCCTTCGAGGTTGCCCACTGATATACAGCAAATAGCACTCTCGCTCAATCTGTCCCAGAGTGGTACAAACCTTGTTTGCAGGACCGTGCCCTAAGCTGGGGCCTGCTGAGACACTTTAGCGGCTCAAGACTATTTCCCTTTGAGCCATACATGAGCAGAGGCAGAAAGACCCATAGCCCCTCTGTCCCTCAGGGTATTCACAATTTCAAATGTTTGAAATGAGACTCTTTTGCTTCACTACGTTTTGTCGACTTGGGGCCCAAGTCCACACGTCCTTTTACATAACACTTTTAGTTCCTCCCAGCCGCCGTTTTAGTTGCTGGGCTTTGGATCTTCTCTGCACACTCCATATCTTTGCGGCAGTACGGAGCCCGAGTTCTTACACATTGCTAAAAGAGAGGATTCGATATCACTTCGTGCGAAAGCAGAATAATTACCAATTATTTACGTGATATTTTTTGCGAAGGCTGTTCAGTAATAACTTCGCTTTTCTGACCAACACCGAAGGGTGCCTTGACGGCCGAAATTCGTGAGTGACAAATCTTTAAATACTTGACGCCTGATACGAGGCGCGGCGGTCTATTTCTGCATGTACTCAGCAACTGACACTCATTGAGATTTGGTGGCGGATTAACACGAGGCGATTACCTTTTGCTGTTCACAGATCACGGAATATATCCTCCTAATACCTCTACAAAGTCCGCTAAGGTAAAGTCTGGGTTAGCCAGCTATCGCACCAAGTCGTTACTAAAATAAAAACGGAAGAGGCCCAAATGCAGAGCTCTGTGGTACTCTACTTGCGATATCTGCTGTTTCGAATTTATTTTTACCCGCCCAAACTTTAGGAGAAAAGCATTATATGCTTTTTGGCAGACTCAGTTAAATCAAAAATCGGCAGGTTATAGTCCGGCTATAAAAAATATTTATGGATTTGAGGGCCTTGAAAAACTTAGGCAACATAACAAAATTACTTTGCCTTCATCCACGCAGCTAGTGGTTTCATCGAAAGGCTTCATCAGATTGGGTGAGCGGGACCTCTACCTGATGAACCCATGGTGTTTCAAAGTAAAGAACCTGTTGCTTGCAAGATGCTAAAAAACGGACCCACGGTATTCGCTCCAAATATTTGCGCGGTCTTGATTTTAGATTTACCGCTCGGTATCTGTCAGCATTTCACCTGGAACCTGACTTGTATATATCATACTTGTAACCACCCTCCAGTCTGCTGGAAATTTTCCATTGTTGAGGTATTCAACAAAGAGCTCCGTTGAAACATGCACGGGACATCCGAGCGGGGTAGGACAATTGATGGTTAGATGCCTCTTGGACCTGACAATTTAGCGCTTTGAAGGCCTTTAGAAATTAGCCTTTATTTTCACTAAATTAATTCCTTTCATGTACTGTCAGTCCGCTCGGCGCTCCTGGAAACGTCGGATTGTGCTTGGTGGAGTACACTCTTGAATAACAAGAGGAGTTCCGTGCATATCATTTCTGTGAGAGCTTGATTACTACTAGCCTTCTCCGAGGTTCTTATAAATTCACGAGTGGCCCTCTCGATGGCATGTACGCATCAAGATCTTTGAGATTTGCCCTCACTCCCGAAACCAGCTTTTTTCATAGTCAAAATTATTATCCCCGTGCGTTGCCAGTACCCTGTTCCTAGTATCTGCATGTGCGATTCAGGGGCCATGTGGCTTTTGACCGATATAACGGAACTAAAACTCCCTGAAGGTTTAATCGATTTTCATATCTCAGGTTTCCACCAAAGGTGGTGGAGCTTATTGCTGCCCCTGCTTACTGGGCAATGTCCTAAGTTAGCTGCTGTGGTCCTCTTCGTGTTAGAGCCCATCAGCCCTTGGCTGATGGATTTGAACTCTCTAGTGTAGCGCACCCATTCAATGCCGTATTTTTAAGGTCATTTTTGATTTGGGAAATTTTACAGCAAGATTGGCTTTTGGCGCCCCATGCTTCGTGGTCCATGTCCCCTGTAGTGCACGGTGATCATTTTTGTCCAGTAGTAATTAAATCACGAGGCAAACACCAAGTCTGCGCCTGGTCATCACTGGGCTCATCACCGGTGGTTTATGTCCGTCTGTCAATATGCTATTTTGGCGAGAATGCCGAGTCAGCCCTTGAATTTGCCGCATTGCCGAAAACCCGTTCGCATGTTTTTCGATGCACTTTCGTTGACTCACGTGATTTTGGGGAGGCTGAAGTCCTACGATAAAAAAATCTTTTTAATCCGCTCATCACATTTTATGGCAGCAGCATCAGTGCAGAATCCTCTGCCTTACCTTTCGGTGGGCCCAGTAAATGTAAACAATTCCCAAAGGCCCTTGTTTAGACGAACATAGCAAGGGATAACCTGCACATATGGTAGTTTGATTAAGTTCGGCATCCTTTTGTGAAGGATTCGGTGCGTGAGTGGCCAGGCTTTAGTTTTTGTCGGCCGTTAACACTCTGTTGCTCTCAGTGAGTAAAACCCCCTGGAACGGCGGCAGACTGACACTTTTTGAACCACGTCTACGCAGTGGCTCCGACAAGAAAACCGTAGATTCTTGTCCTTGGTACAATCTTCTTACTTCCCAGGATGCAGAAGCTGGTAAACCGCAACTAGCAACTTGTGCTTGCGGCCTAAGGCGTTTTATTAATCGCCGTGCCCTCCGAGTTGGTTCGAGGGAGCCAATTCAGCTCTTCATCTAGAGGACTTCAGCAATGGGTCCTTCAGCTTGGTCCGGCCAACTACCCACACTCAACGACTTGTGAGCAACCCAGTGCCGTTATTTATTAATTTAACCGGATTCTGCTGTTCGAAGGAGAACGCCAAAGTCCGTTTTTTGGAAGTAGGACTTGGTGGTTTGCGCGGAACTAATTTTGCTGTTTCTTTTCATTTTGTGGACCTGTTTGCCTCGGTTTTGCTATCTCCGAATGTACGGCTAGAAAACTTCGTTGGACTTAACCGCCGTGGTATTACTTTGCCCGTTTTTTGAACAGCGTTCACATTTACCGTTAACTACCGCACCTTTAATATAATACTGTTTACCTTGAGGTCCGTTTGATAGAAAGCGTTTCGTTTACTACCGCCGCCATTCAATCTGGCCTCGACGTGCCAATGGGTTTGTTCTTCTCCGTGGATGAGCACAGCACCGGGACGTTGAGATCCCTCTCCACTGCAACTCTCCTTGCTTTGTGCTTCACCTTCTTTTCGGCATTAACGAAGGTCCAGCAACCCTGTTTTTGTTTCAATGGAAAGCCGGATAAAAACTCATCTTATACCACGACAACAGAGCGACTGCTCCGCATGTCTCCAAAGGAGTTTGGAATGTGAAAAGTTGCTTATGAAGTTCTTTATTCCGGATACAATGAATTGGCTAAACCTCTAAAGTCTACCGAGAAATTCTTAGCGGCACACACCTTGATCTCGCCTTCAGATGGCTCATTTCATTTTTGCGGTACCCTGTTACCAAAGAAGTATTCTCTGGCTGCCAGTCGAGAGCAATAATTTACAGTTTGCTTTCAGTTCCCACTAGTTCTGGTGTCTAAATCTTCGGTGGATAGTGTCTTGGGATTAATTTTGATTAGAACTTCATTCATCTTGGAAGTTTCAATCAAATCCCCGAGCCCCCTGAGATTCTAGTGGGAATATGCCTAGTTAGTCAACCTCTTTACGCAATTCTTTAGTCTGTGGCTTCTAATAATGCGTGTGGCTAAGCCTTGCCCTTTCCCAGACAGTTCTCATCTCTTTATAAGAACGAAAACCGAGCCGGAACACAATATTCTATGTAAGAAATACAGAAGTATATGCGCAGAATAACGGAAACCTCATTTCAACACCAGAGTTCTGACTACAGTTTGAAAGGCCTCTCTTGCACTCTACTGCTACCACGGCGGACCCTCCAGTCTACGTAAAATCCACCATAAGTTGGATCTCATGGTTCTTCAATCTGCAAATTACATCTACCGTAAAAGGGCTATCCTCGTGTAATATTGCGAGGCCTCTTGAGTTTAATGAAAACAGGTGACTTTCTCTTGCGTTAATTAGCAGATCCAATGTTTTCACCCAGGTTTATAATAAGAGGATTTCATTTCTGAAAGCAACTCATACAGCACGTGGCGAACTTCACGTTGTCTGCAAAGAAAAAGTCAAAGGACTGTGGTGTCAAAGTTAATCATTTAGGGACGGTTAAAATAACATTAGCCCGAGTACCTAACACTGGAGCGTTTTAGTAGCGACTCTCATTTGTCCAGACTAGCTTTCTTGATTAATGACTAAAAGTTCTTTTCATTTAAAATGCAACATTTCAACTCTAACGGATTACGCCCTATGCCCAGATCCCCCAATTTCAACGATGATTTACCGGTTTGCCCTTGCTGAATTCGCGATATTCTGCAGGTTAATTCCCCTAAGAAGCAAAAGAGATTTATAAGCAAGATCACTGTTTCGGAAATCAACATTGAGCGGGGCACAGATTGGAGTGCCGCGTTAGCTCAAGGCATGCGTGATCCTTGATGGTGGGTTCTGAAACTTTGCAAAAGTTGCTTGTCAGGCTCGCCGACCTATAACACAACTTCAGACTACGAGCCTCACTTGTGGGTAGCCAATGCCGCCGCCCTTTTCCAGTCGTGTGGCTAACATCCCTGTAGAAGAGTTAGCTTCAGCTGCTTACAAATCGGCTGTGCCAAGTTTGGACAGATGCTTCACTATAGCTGAGTGGATCTCATTCGAGAAAGCTGGTTTACTGACATTTATATTTCCTAGATGTTGGCCAGCCGTATCCTCTGTTGCCCGCGTGTTTTCTTTTTCCAGTGGTGGGGGTTAAAAACCTAATTCTCTGCGAGATCCCTCATCCACCAGATGTATACGGCTAAGGTAGTAACTTAATAATTTTGCTTTGCTACTGTCATTCACTGCAACGAAATCTCCACCCTTTGTTGGTTTGCCGGCCATCTCCCCCACAAATTCTTTTGGCTAAACATTCGAACTTTATTTCTAGAGCTGCGTCTTAGCACACTTGACCAACCTTGACTATTGGTTGTGCCTGGCCTTTTGCACTGACCTCCTGGCTTTATTATCTTGTCCGGAACGCAGACCCCAGGCCTGATTGCCGTCTTGTGCGTTATGAGGTAGCCAAAGTTTGATCCCTATGTTTTGTTGCTTCGCGTATTCCGCCTTCCACTACGGCGCTGTGCCTTCATTATGTCGTCTTTTCAGTGCCGCAAACTCAACCTGGAGAGCAAGTAGGACTACTGAAACATCCGCCGTAAGTTCTCCACAAGGGATGCGCGAAGAAACCATGACATCTCTAACGTCCTATTACGAAGCTTCTCTATTCCCGTTTCCTTAAAGCTTCTTACCCTCCCGGGCCAGGCCTTTGAAAGCCACGGGCCAAAGGTGCATTCGACAACCATGTGATCAGTCTCGCCCAGCTACTCTGTATCACTATCCTAGTTTGTAGTCACCATGTCCAGCAGGGATGTTGCTCACCTAGCTCTACAAATGGTGCTATGCATAGTACATGACAAATTCACTCAACCACTAGAAATTCTTCTGCGCAAGTCCCCGACATACATGTTTCAACTTCCCTTTTAGAGTGCATTTGGTTGAAATCGCCCAAGGTGAATGTTTTGGCGACAGCAGTTTCACCATTCATCAAGACTTCACAGAGTTGGTTGTTTCTCAGTGCTTGAACTTGGGGAGCGATACAGGCGGGCCAAGTGTACCATCCTCTTTTGGCCGTGTGCATGGCTGAACATTTGTAATACGTACTTTAGCCTCCGGTTCCAGCTGATTTGTATCCTCTTTAGCAAGAGTGGATAATTCTTTGACCGGAACCTCCTCACTCCTGTCCTGCCCGCATGCTGCAAATTTTCTCAAGTGCTACTTGGGTTATATGCACATCGTTGGATATCCAGGTTTCGGTAACTGCAGTGGGGGCTACCTGACTATCATCATCGGCCACAAATAAATGTGTACATTTGTCAAGTATGCTGCATCACCTCTTGAGCTCCACGCCTTGTGGCAGCAGCAACATTTGATTTAGTAGTGCGTGCTGCTGTCTACAATTCCGGCGATTTCCGAACCTCGACGAGTCTGAAGAAGTTTCCGGCAATGAGCCGTGCCTCGCGCATATTGCTCAGGGAGCAGCCATGTTAAGTTAAACGGGCGATTCGTGAAAACAAACCCATGTTCCGCTAAACCAGCAGATTTTACCGAGTTTAAATGCTAGATAACTTGCTTTCACTGGATCCTCAAGTCTTTCGACCAGTCATTTCACCTCCGGCTGGAGATCCCTGAATCCAGTTTCTACTTTCGTCCGTAGCCTATGTTTGCTGTCGCATGCTGGTTTTTAGTTGCCTTTTATCTGCGTGGATGTTTTGGTAGCAAGTCAAATCGACCGCAGTCATTAAGTCCACCAAATGTCAAAACGGAAATTCGTTTTTTCTGCCGTCAAGTAGAACTCTGAGCTATATTGAAACTCTCTTGACCGACATCAATATTTAAACGAACACTGTTAGTTGTGAAAAATAACTGTAAACTCGGACCGAAATGAGCTGACTGTTAACACGTGAACGTATGGATAAGTATTCAATGCCCAAAAGTGTCATGTAATGCTTATTGAGGTAAAGAAATAATGGTTCTAGTGGTAACAAGAATCGTTGCCGCGATTAAATGTCACTTCGGCAGTTGTGAACTTCAAAGGCCTATCTATAAAGAGCTTGGAAGGACTGCCACGTGAGGTAGGTGGACAAAATTCTCGGGTTAAAAATTGTAAGCATCCTCGCAAACACCACGGAATTTTGAGTAATGTGAGATAATAATAAAGATCTTTGATTTTTTTACGAATTTTCTTCCCTTTCAATTAGAATACCGCTGTCTGGAAGGGATAAATAAGCGCTTGAAACCTATGTTCTTAGCTATATAACTGGCACGTCCAGGGCAAAGTTAGTTCCACCGTCAGTTACTAAAACTGGAAGCATCCCTTCTTCACCGAATAACTCCCTCAGCGCACCCCCAGTAAATTGCGCAGTTAACGACGTCGAAAAAATTCTGGACGCCTTGTGTAACAATATGTGACAATAAAAGCATAGCCTTTGCCCAGGAATGAATCATGACAATCTTGCTGCCAAGCTTTGTCTGATATTGGCTGCAGGGTCCACTTTCACGGAATACTGTAAGATCTGTGCAGAAAACTCCGACACTAATTTGCAATCTGGCATGTGTTATCATCCACGGTGGACGCCAACAAGTGACCCCTTTCGGTGATATCACTTTCCAAAAGTATAAATAAATAGAATGAAAGTGGCTTAGGTTGGCGTTGCAGCTGGTTTGTGTTATGACAGTGCAATTTTCCAGGGTCATAGCATCACTTGAATTTACTGACTGTTCAGACTTGCGCTTCTAAAAGTCAGGAAACTTGCGCTTGACAAATGGGGCGGTTAGTAGAGCTAGAATGTATTTGCAAGTGTAATGAAAAGACTCCATTGGCTGACCAGTAAAGGCTGAACCAAAGGACGTTCATCGGCACTATCGGTTTTGGCAGATGAGGAGAGTAACAAAATGGCAATACGTCGAAGAAGTTTTATAGATCTATGCACAATCGTATAGTTGTATGCATTATTGTCAATGCTGTTTCTTGGACCACTGCAGCGGAATCGCAGGACAAATGTTTTAGCAGATGGGATATGAACTCCTATCCTCCGGGGAAAATCGGTCATATTCGGGTATAATTTTCTCCGATATATTTCTGTGACTTAGGGTTAATTGCCCTCGATTTATGGAATACGAGATCTGCTCTCTTGCACTTGCATGAAATTTTGAGAGATTTTGTTTTTCAAACCTATGTAACCACTAGACATCTACTGTGATTACCTTCACGTGCTCAGTCGTCAAAGTGGTATTTCGGCACCACGGTATACATAGTGCATCTCCCGCAAACAGTCGTTAGCCAAAGTTCCTCCTGTTCTGTCAGCGCACAGGAATCGAGGTTTAGTTTTATGCAATCTTTAAATCGTTTGTTATCAGTGGTATAATAAAATCCGTTGGAGAGCTTTTTTGTGACAGATGCGCGAGAAATTCGGATCTAAATTGCCAACTTTAAAACGGGCTCACAAGGGGCTTGTTTTAGGTCTTCCTGCCGACATCTGTATTGCTTTGCACTTCCATTTAAGCCGCTTTTATTGACTCTATGGTTTTTCTGCATATCCATATTGTTCTTGGGATAAAGACGCACATATAACACTGTTTGGTGTTGTTCAAGGATTCCTAGTCCTCCGCTACACTGGTTAGAAAGGCTGCAAAACATCGTGTTATTACGAGTGTTAGGGAATCACATATGGCTGATTCCACAACATTAAGTATTTCCACTCTAAACCCTCAAGTGTGTAAGGGAAAATTGAAAAATTGTGGTGAATTTCACTCTGATTCACATAATCTCTATTTCAAGATGAGATTATCACAAAACGGCAGTGACATCTTGGATAGCAATTTGTCCAGGATTTTGCTTTCTGTCGTAAAAAGTTAGTAATTATCATAAAATCAAATTTCAAAATTATTATAAATTCGGCTATGCTTAATTCTGCCCGTGAACTAGATGGGACACAGCACTCCTTGATAATCGCAATACGTGACAGCTTTCTATTCATTAACGACTTTGGAGAGGATTCTAGGTTTTCCTATCGCAAACTGAAATTTTCAAATCATGGATGACAAAGTACCCATGCAACCATACCGCAAGGGAGGTTTGGGCTACCCCATAAGTTTCACCGACTAATTATGGTACCTTCTCAGTGTGACCCGTGGAGATGATCTTCCGCTGCAAGGATTATTGTACAAAAGCTAAACCAGTTGTTGTTCTTTGCTTGCATAGTCTGCGGTTACGCTGCTGTTTCATTCTGCTTGCGCTAGAGTAGGCAGAGGGATCCCAACGTTCCTCCTGAGTTTTGTGCACATGGCAAAGTCTTGCAGTCTGAATTGCCCCCTGACTTGACATCGGCCGATCCTACTTTCTTGACCTCGCCCAAATGTGTGCAATCATGCAGACTGAATTGACTGATGCGCTTTGCGCTTGTAGTTAATCGTAAATTCTGGCTGAATTTAAGGATGCCATCGGTATTTGGCTAGTGAGTTCATATATTTCGGGATTCTGCTTGTCATTTGGGTTTACGCACTGAAAATTGCGTTGTATTTCAGTATTTCTCACCGGCACAGTGAAATCATGTCTTAAACAAACTGAGCGACACTCAGTTCTGTTCTTGAAGATTTCGTTGATAGTTTTTTTATCGAGAAACTGGAGAACATCTGGAGCGCCAAGTTATAGTGCATTATTCGTAGAAGGACTCCGGAGGCTACATAGACTGAATATATCATGGCAACCAACAGAAGACTAACATACTTACCATAAATCTTGCTTACACCAGTAAACCAGTATTTCTCAATCAGACTTTTAATAAGATCATCAATTTACGTCGGTGAATCATGTTGATTAGAAGCAATGTCCACTTCGTCGCGTACGCGGATCCGAACGTATTTGTCCGTCCTGGGATAGTTGATCTGAGCCTTTTGTGAGTTCGCCTTCACACTGTGTGAGACTTGCAGGGATGTGACCAGAAACTGGATGGTAGACCCTTGGCGAGATACGAGTGCAAAAGCACATAACTGGAACGGAAAAAGGGAGAGACGGCAGTCGGCAGGTGTTCCGGCTGAGGGTCATGTTGCGTGCAAATATTAGAACGAGAAGTGATGAATGTTATGTAGAGTGAGGCATCAGGTGACGCCAAACTTCTCGCTTGGAATGGTCTAATTGTCAAATTCATGCATAAGGAAGGGTTTAGATTGAGACATTAAATAATTATTTGGGAGTAAGTGAGAATTTGGTGAGTGTTTTTTGTATGCCCTGCTACATGCGCAGTAAACGAAATTGCGCTGGTTTGTTTCACTGACGGAGATTTTCTGCCTATACCTACAATGATTTGTACTTGTGGAAACAACTGGAAATAAAAGTGGCTAGACCTCGTTAAATGTTTTAAGATAAGACTATGAGCACTGCATTCACTCAATACCGTAGGCTAGACTCATAGATACTTTCTATTGAAGTGTAAGGATCGTGCATGTTTAGCAAATTTCGTACGGTTATTGCCTTCCCAATTTCGTTTTTGAAGGTAAAAGGGGCAGGCGAAATCTTCCTTTGGACTTGGGGTAGTTCATTCCACAGGGAGGAATATTTGATGATTAAGTTTTTCCTAGGTGCTTTCTTCGACATGGGAACTGATACCGCGGCGTCAGCTCGACGCTAGTCATAGGAAAAGTTATTTATTACCTGGGGTGCGGAAATGTACACATTTTTACCAATAATCTAATGGAAAAGGCGGAGGTTGATGTGATCCTTTGAGCGGACAAGTGCTCGAACTTGCACAGATTTACATCTGGATCTACGCGCCCGTGGCTAACATGCACACCACGTTGACGTCTAATCGCCAAGAAGGCACCCACACTTAGATCCCTGTTCCAGATGACGCTACCATTGTCTACTACTGACGCCATCCCCAATTTTCCCCTCTAAATTCGCGGCCGTCACCATTGCTCTCAGCTGAGCCTCCAAGCGCAAAAGAAAGCGCAAAGAAGCCCGCTTTTGTTTCACACTGGCTTACCAGCCTCAGATATATTATTCAGCGCATATCATATCAATCTTCACTTTATAATGCCGATGACATTTCCATTCTTCATGTCTTTGAAGAATGGCTAGCCAAAACTCTTCGCCATTTTTATACGTCCCTACACATTTTTAAAAGACTTTTGACCATTTTCTTGGCCCTAGGATCCATGGTAAAATGACCGACGCACTTTTTTATATTCATTATAATGCAGGGTACCTGTCGGCCATCAGTACTCTCCTCGCCAGCTGTTTTGGCCAATTGCCAAGTTTGTACCTCACAATCAAGGTCTTTGGAGGCTTTCTTCATGACAGTTTAATATTCATTTCCATTTTGTAGACCCGTTAAGTTCGAATACTGCAGACATCATCCAGTTGAACTCTGCACCTGCGCTACGCATCATTGGTGCGTATAAACACCGCGTTTCCCTTGATATGGCAATTTTGCTATTTGTTCTCATTTTGTACCCAAATGTTTACTTGCTTGTTCACCGTGACTTGCAATACCCCTGTAACACTTGATCATGCAACCAAGCATGCCTCTTGAAGTATCTGAGGAACATACGAATATATATATATATAAATGACGCATGGAAATAACGAAAGCTGGGTGCCATAAACTTCCTGCCCTAACATAATATGATCAAGAAAATGCCTCTTGCGCTTGGAAAGTCAAACAATGCAAATTTCTTGGCAGATTTTGTCCAGGCCATTGCTTTTATAGGTTTGAAGAGGGTCCAGTCGCATTCATCATTTGATTGGCTGCCTAAGTGGGGGCCGCAGAGAGGATTCCAGTGGCTCTTATTCGTTGTTCCTCCGTATTTTTATCGTGGCAGTATCATCAATGCAGTAACCGATGTCTACCGGATATTTAGTTTTCATCAGTGGCATCAGCGCGCTGCGGTGAATGCATATTCTTATTCGAGCCGGTATGGAATAACACAATACACTGGCCTAAATAACTCGTATTTAATTGAATTATTCGCATTTACAGTTGTGAAATATACCCAGCAGATGCTCAGCGTTTTGTAGCTAACCTAAGTCTGTTTTGTGGATTTTCAAACAACTCCCACCAGTGTTGTGTGTTGCTTGTAAGGCCTATCCTGCAAGCCGGAGGTTTACGCTATCAAAAATAGCCAAACCGTCTGTATTGCACCACCAATTGTCGTGGCAGGTGTAGTAAAATGGTCTACAATAAGGCAGGGGATGCGATGTCCGCAACATTTGTGCTTTAGGATAGGTAGTTCTAGTGCCTTCAGCCTCCATCACGCCAATTACCAAGAGGTTGGCTAATGATTCATTCCATCTGGCATTTGGATACAAAACGAAAATATAAGGGTTCGTCTATCTCTCGGTATAATAAAGTTCTTTCCGTTCACGCTAGTACTTTCTGGCGGCTTCAGTGGGACTGTGAAACATCAGATGGTGGAATGGATGAGGTAGTGACGCCGGGACATACAAATCAAGAGTTCGAATTCCCACACTTCCAGCAAAGTTTCCCACTTAGTGGATTCCTTTGGAATTTGACCCATTTTGGGAAAATAATGATTATATCTACTTTATCAATAAAACAAACACAGGAGGCAAAGAAGAGACATGAATGGATTACTCAAAAAAATCTTGAATGCGACAGCGTTTTAGAAATCTTTGGGCCTTCAGAAAGTGCACATTGTTTGCAACGCTGAAACTTAAGCCTCTAGTTTGCCCGTTATTTCCCAAATTCGGGAAATGCCCAGTGCAATGTTTTTATCCCCGGCCAAACCAAACAGCTTCTCGGGCCAAATTAACCGGATAACAAGCCACATTTACTAATGCGGCCATTGGTGAAGACAATGAACATTACCATCATCACTTCTACGTTTTCGGAATATATCATCCCTTGTGTGATAAACGCAGTTTTTTAGAAGCCCTTAGTTTTAGACGCCCCACTATAATACCCATGGTTGACCCAGATCGCAAATGCTTCAGATGAGCAAAGTTTGTTTGTGGTAACCCTATAAATTCAGAGTTTCCGGGGGATTTGATGCATACCTTGTGGACAATGCTAAAGAATTCGAAAAGCAAAACGAACCCCGCAGAGGAAACATTTTGAACAAATGATAGAAAATTTATTAGTTAACAAGAAATCGAACTTCTAATTTGTGTACCTTGTCCAGAGGCGCGTGCGGCCACTGGCCGCCCAAAGGATTATGGTGGCCGATAACAACATTCCCTGGGAGATGCAAACAAGGAATGCTCAGAGAAAAATTTCACTTTTCGGGTCAAAAATGTCCCCGTTGGTGGTATAACTGTTGTGCTGTTTAATGATACTGTTTTTGAGCGTAATATAACTTTCAAAATACAAACAACTTAATAAAGATGTGAGTAATAAATTTTGCGATATCCGCAAAGGGATAGGGGCAGTCTTTAAGCAATGTACAAAGCAACCCACTTTGATGCGTTTGTGCAACATCCTTCTTGGAAATGAGATTTGACCTAAACTATATGTTTTTCCGAGTGTTTCATTTGTTAAAAATATCAGATTTTAGTCTGGGATTCATGGGCATAAGTGTAGATATATATACGTCCACATTTATAAGTGTGCCTAGACAGGTCATGTTAGACCGCCATACAAGCCAGTTTACAGAACTAAGCATGAGGGAATTAAATTTCCTTGCGAGACGGCGACAAATAGAAATACTAAAACATTGATTATGGCCATTAACGTGAACGGAATGCAAAAGTTCAGGGATTACTACTGTGATTTGCTCCCTGCTGGCCCCTGAAGAGCTGCGGATATCAGATCAGACGCTTGATACGTTAAAATGTCACGAAAGCTGAAAGCGCTTTTATACAACTAGTTTAAATACTTCAGTAAGAACTGGCATAATAATATTAAGCATTAAGTTTTTATTAGAATATGGAGATTTTCGGGAAACTAGAATGCTTAGACTAAAGAGAAATGTATGCGGTGGTTATGGACATTTGTCGTACGCGATATCAGTAACCGCTAAACGTGAGCCACGATGTTCATAATTACGAAACATTTGGGTAGGTATGCAAAAGATAAGATGGAAAGCAGACAGAATCAGGTTGGTTGCTTTTACTGCGGTCTAATGACAGCTTACTAGCGTGCCCGATGGCGTTTTCAAAGTCTTCAGTTTTCCGCCACTTTAGAGCAATGGGGATGTCTTCCAGGGATACATCTTGGACGTTAGTGCCACCTGGGTAGATTTACCACCTTGGGCAGAATGTAGATTGCGTGCTATTGTTCGTAATACAATCCATTTCATACCTGTTTTATCATTTTGCAGCTTTAAAATCGAAGAATGGTGGCTTTTACAGGCTTTGATGAGGATGTCGACCTAGCGGTTATTTGCTAAGTTCCCGTCACAATAATTTTCCAGGACGCAGGCCTCGTAAACGCGACCATGCTAGCTGTTGCGTCCCCGCAACAATTGCCTACGCAGCTCTTTCGTCATTGAATGAAATGCTTCCGGATTTTCACAAAGGCGTTTTCTTTTTTGCCATGGTTCAACTGAACCACTTATTGAGTTACAAATGCTTTACATTCCCTTTGCCGCAGGACTGCACAAAAGTAACAAAAGTGCGCAAAGCAGTTTTCAGGCATTCAGAGCGACAACTGCACTCCAAATAAATCGGTCACAAAGAACTCAGTTCACCATAAAACATACTGATGGCATCGATCAACTGCAACTTTGCTTAAACATACCCTACCCAAAGTGAAATCAACCACAGTAAAGGTCCTCGTTAATAGCAATCTAGGTTTTCAACATAATACCACTTTGAAAAAATGTTTACACTAATTATATTTAACATGCTTAATTTAATGATAGTCATGGACTAGACCGTCCTAAATTTCGTCCATCCAAATGTGCCCCTGCGCACACTGTAAACTGCAGTACGGAATAAGAAATATTATGCGGAATTGGCTCAGTAAAAATCTCATCGACGGAGCAGAAGGTTTGAGGAGCTCTGGGTTTATTCTACCTATGGAATTTTAGCTGATATAACCACAAAAAAAATGCAGGCTTGTCATTCACTATAATTCAAGTGAATTAAATAATAACGATGTATATTTCTCGATTTGCCAGAGGAATGTGCAAGGCAAGATGAAATTCGTAAGTGGATAATGCAGAGGAAACCCAAATAACAGAAATCAGACAGGATTTGGGGGTGTTTGATACTTTGGGTTACTCGAGAAGCACAATGAGATTCTCCAAGGCAATACGCATTGCGCAAGTATGCCAGTCAAATATCAAAACTGGACAAACAGTAGTGCAACGTGGATAGGGTTGTCATATTTAGCAGCAATAAAAGGCCGATAAAATGCTGAAGAAGGCGGAGGAATACTGTCAAGTCTGCCGACCCTTTCAGAAAATGAGATTTTACGAAAGGCTTCTGGCAGAGAGAATATGGAACTCTCAAGACTACTAATTGCATCCCTGTGCGGCCAGCGGCAAACTGGAGTGAGAGGTGTAATTGATATGAAAAGTTCGTGTAAGATGTGAAAACATTTCCTCAATTCACTAGTCATGGAGATTCTCTATGCTGTCGTTCTTGGTGTCGCGGCTTTTTGTCTCAGACGGCAGTACGTGCGGGAAATTGGGAGGGGTGTATGAGCCATTCCAGGGGCTATAGTAACTGTTTTTCTCCAGTCTTAAAGGTCTAAGTAGGGGTATCCAAGACAATAAGCGGCGGGGTTTGTGTTGAAGGGACCAGTAGTCGAGCTTCAGATCTGGCTAGCAGCTTTCTAAAAAGAGCGAGAATCGATCAACTTTCATGTCTTCTTTCACGACGGAGAAACTGGTAATAGCGCGTATAGCCTGGGATCTGAAGCACAAACGACAGATATAATCTGGCTTTGGTGTCTGCTTGGAGATATGGTGATTACTGAACCGTAGAGAAATAGAGGCATCACCCGACCTAAGGTTGGTCGTGTGATTGAAAAATGAGAGGCAGTTTGCAAACATTACTCTCAGTGTGGGCCTAGTGGTGATCACCAATCTCAAACTTTGGGCGCGGCCCCCAAGAAGTTAAAAAAGGCAATGTAAAAATCAAGATTGGTGACAGAGGATAGAGAGTTTAGGTGAAGTGGCTTTAAGAAAGCTCTCAGAGGGTTTGTCTGCGATGCACTGAACTGCGGCCCTGGTTAATAATAAAGGACTTATATGGTACGGTGACCTGTCATTATGAGGCAAACTAATTCAACTGCAAACAACTTGTTAACTACTGCGGTGTATAGACTTTTTTGTAGCTATTATTGTCAGCCTGTCCTGAGCTGCTGATCTAATATAAGAAACAGGGCCGTGAATGGAAAATTACGGAGGCTGATTTGTTGAATAATAGAAGGAAATGTTAAACTGCAGCACAGCCTAGCCTATTTTTGTTGATGTATTCCGGATTTTGATGAAGCCGCAGGACGGCTAAATGGTTGTTGTCAGTAATCCTTAGAGCGAAATCAGTAAATTCTCGGGGAGTTGGCAACTAACAAATGGGCATAAAGATAACTTGTTAACTGGCAACATTTTGAGAAAACTAAACTTCTTATTGTGCGTTTGTGAAGAGACAAATGTAGAGATATATTGTTCCACGAAGTTTGATTAGTTGTCTTCGTCTTCTGTTAGATAGAACCCACTGGATTGCATATTAGCAGAATTGTAAATTAAACGGTAGATTACCAGACAATTAAACTGGTTTTCGCACACCAACATAATACGTGACCGTCACCGTACAGCCTTGCCCCCATACGAATTAAAGCAGCCGCTAGTCATTTATTGCAGTTTCAGCCGTTTTTCGTTCGTCAGAGTAAAAAAACAACCAGTAAAACACAACACTGACCACAAAAGACTCCTTTGTCTCGCTTCGATGATTACGCATACTTTGTAAATGACATTGCACTTATGTGTATATATTCCCTAAATTTTTTAATTGGCTGCGCTCACACACGCCTAAAATGATCCGCATTATGTCTATATATACCTATTACGATTGCATATGCTTATTACAATAGTGCACAGGTAAACAAAACTCTACAGTAAGACGACTCCATCTGGAGCAACACCCTTAAATAAATATTGGTTGTTAAATGTCTGTTTAGTATGCTTTTAATATAATATAATTATGGGTATATTTCTTGAAATTCCAGAGTCATGCACAAGACAAGATCAAATTTACACAAAGATGGCGCAGTGGAAATCGTAAAACAAAAGTTTTACAGGAAATGCAGTAGCGAAATGATATTTAGCGAACTGTAGGAAAATTCTTCGATGTTAAACAATACACAAATGCTTGCACACTCATAGTGGGTAGTTACTAAGTAATGCAACGTCCCAATCTCGACTGCAATAAGCATAGCATTAACGCTGCCTTTGAGCCTACAAGCAGTTAGCTGATTTGTTATATTCACTGCCACTTAGAAACGATTTTGCGGTCATTTTTGCTACCAGGTTGAAAAAAGTTATTGCGCAAGGCCTAATTTAGATACACCTCAAAACCCGTAGCCTGGTTTGGACTGAAGGAATAATTTAACCAGCAGTCTGATCTAACGATTTAGTGGAAACCCGTAAGGACGAGCCCAATTGATTTCTCTGGATAAATGGGGAAACAATACTTGTGGCAGTTACTCGAAGAGGGTGCAACAGTTAACATATAAAAGGGAGGACGTTTGAACCAATCATTTTTCAATAAATTGCAAGAGTTCTGTAGCCCAATTATGTGCCTGATATTTTGCAGCTTTGTTGGCTCGACCTTCGCTGGCTGGAATGGTCACGAACAGGAAGTAAACGGCCTGAATCTTACAGAAGTTAATACTAAAGCGTCTTCATTACAAAAGGGGCTGCAAAACGTTGCTTATTTTCCGGGGTCACACGTGCGTGGAAAGCTGGGAAAAGCGCCTAAGAACATTTTCAGTAAGCCTCATCCAAAACGCGGAGTGAGGTAAGTACTGAGTGATTGTGCTACCTAGACCACTGAAAAAACAGAGATCCATGGTGCAAAAAAGCTCAAAGCAGCCAGAACACGACTGAAATCATTGCTCATAATTTTAGGGAACGGGATTCTCTTCAGCTCGAGAGGCAAGTCCTGTGATTCGACACGTCGAGACCAGCATGAGCATCCCTTGCTGTTTGACGCTTAATGACCAAGAAAAAGTGGAAAAGCCGCGACATACAGGCAACGAGCTACACCGTAAATGAATACTTCCATCTATCTAGCTATTCAGGGAAACAGTGCTCCTGCGGTTTGGCGCAAAACAAGCAGCGACCACCCGAGCAGGGTGAGGCCATGTTTGGGACAAATTTTCGGTTAGCCAGTCATTATAAAGTTGAGGGTATCTTGAAAAACCAGGTTTTAAAAAATAAATAAACCTCTATCCTTGAACTGCGGGGACCTGGCCACCTCCGCATTAACTCTAGCAAGTAATTAAGAATAAAGATGCAAGGCACACAAGGGTTGCATAGTGAAAAGATTCATGGACGTGAAGTACGGAACGGAAATTGAGTTAGCCATAAGACCTTGGACTAACACAGGGAAAAGTCATGCCAAAAACAAGCGTACCATCCTTCCAGTCCTTTTGATAGCCGGGAAAACTTTTAATGAAAAAGAAGCTAACTGCCTCCCAAATAAGGAGGAGATAGAGCATGCATTCGCAACAGAAAAGCGGGTGAGTACAAAGAAAATTAAAACAAAAGTTATACGGCCTAGTCCAAGCAAGAAGCCAGGCAGTCCAGAAGGAGCTAAATCGACTATCTAAGGCGAAAAATACGTGTACCGGAATGCTTAGACCACAAGGTGATCGGGCGGAAGTGCTTTATTTATTAGTTTTCCAGGCCAGGCGAAAAAACAGAGGTTCTTTCGTGTTATTTTAAGGAGCTTTGTGTGCAGAGCAACAGAGCTGCCAAAGAAAGAAAAATCTGAAATGCCCCGTATAACCGCTGTAGTCCAGGAAGGTACCGCATCAGTGAGTCAAAAGCGTCGGGGCCAGTGGGCCTCCGCCTGGTTGTCCTGGTTGTATCAAGCATCATCATTATCGTTCAACTAGATGAGCTTTCCCAAACGCGTTGTGGCTAGAAGAGATACTGAATACCTGGCGGCTAGCTGAGACCATTCCAATTTTTAAAGGCGACATGTTTGCGAGACAGGTAACCATAGAGCGGTTAACCGCCGCCACGGTATTAAAAATCATTGAAGGAGTCATTTACGACACGAAAGTCAAACGCCAAGGAGTCAATAGCCTACCAGAAACCGTGCAGCCCACCTTCATCGTTATAGTCTCGCTACGGGCAAATTGATTGCTAGACGTGAGGACGAAGTGTGCGCGTTGGGTTATCTAGACTTCCTGAATGTATCTGATTCGGCAAATCACAACTAACTTCTGGCTAAGCTGCGGTGGCTGAATTCTGCAATACCAGTGGGCAGGCAATGGCCAAAATCAGGGAATTCTGGATGCTAGTTTAAGGGTACGTCTCGCAGGCCGTAACATGCAGCCATTTGCCCTAAGTTTCTGTTTTGGACCTACTTCTGTTAATAATTTTCGTGGACCATCTAACATCGAAACTCAATTATCCTTGATTCTTCGTGGACGAGGCCAAAAGCGCTGCAAATCCTAATAACGATCTAATGTAGACAGATCTCACTGATCCAAGCAACTGGAGTGAGTGTTGAGCACTTTCCTAAGCCCACCCGGAGTTTGAAGTTGTCACCTGTAGAGGCGCCAAGTTCGAAATTTGTTTTTCAAAGGATCCTCAAGGTTTTGCAGCGTTGGAAGCGGAGGAAGAACCTAGAAGCGCTGATCCACGAATCTTCCAAATTCCGGGCTCATTGTACCTCAGCCGCAACCAAGACCTGAAGCGCACTGCTCCAGCTGCTTAAGGTGGTGGATTTCATCGGTCGCAGAAAAAAACTTCCTGTTCACGGGAGCTGGTAAACTTGCACCCCTGCCTTGAAAAATTACGAGGCAGTATTTGGAAACATCCAGAGTCTATGCGGGGGATCCACCCCGGGGTATGGAGCTTTGCCGTAAGGCGGTGCACACCAAAGGTTTCGACCGTAAATCCTGAGTAGGAGCGGGCTGAGGGGAGAGTCCCCAAGCAACAATTCGCCCCTTACAAGCAAAGGGGTTGATAGTAGTCCAGATCTGTTTTTTTCAGTGGAATGATTAGATGTTTGTCCGTGAGTTGCTTTAGGTTATAAATGTATCCTACTCCGTCAAACAGTTATCCTGCCTTGTTCTACTTGTTAGGCTTAGTTAGATCAATTTTTGTGATAGCCATGGGTCTAAGTCCGTTGCGGCGTTACAGTTGCTACGGTCTACTGGTTTTTGCTGCAGAAGTGTCCTTGGATGTTTTTCCGTTTCGCACATGGAATTTTGGACCTGAAACCTGAACTAAAATTTCAGTGACATTTATTTTCTTAACGTAGGGCTTGCACTGAAACTATCCCACAATCCGTGGTTATCCATGTTTATAAATCGTCATGTACAGCCATATATAGGGCTGTTTGCAGCATGCACCTCGGAGAAGCAGGTACATGAGCAACATAAACGAACACCTTTTCAGATTGTACCGATTGCATGCTGGACGGCGAACCCAAATCTGCCCCGTCCATAGACCAAATCACCCGTACTTCTGGGCTGGCTATGACGTCAGGAAGTGTAGCTTCCGTGTTGTTTTCCCATTGTATGTTCAGTGCAAACAAAGCACCTAATGTCGAAAGTTTTGGGAAGGAAGTAATGGGCTGCATAGAAATAGAAGCACGATAATGCTTGTTGCAAAAGACATTCCTTGACGAACTAGAAGCAAATACATTGAGTGGGGAATAAATCGGTGTTTTTTACGTGTTTACTGGTGACTTAAAAATAACTTGTACAGCGCTTCATCCATATGTACGGTTTTAGTGAACACCAAACCTGTCGTCCGCTCAAGCAAGCCCTACTTGCACATTTTTGTACCAAATGCACTGAAGCTCCATTGTAAGTCCATTGACGTTCTCATCCAAGGGTTCCCTCAGCGGATACACATACTTTCTTGTTATCCTTTATGTCTCCGTTTATTGCGCTTACGTTTTCCTATCGAAATGGCACGTGACCTGCAGCTTTCGGAAGAATGCTAACTTCAGGCTTTGGGCTCCTCTAATTCAATAATTTTACGAGCTTCTTCTTGTTATGTACCCAAAATTTTCGGTAATATAGCTTGCATGCTACTCATTGACTAACACACTTAACGCGGTGCAATGCTGTACTTAGAGAAGTGGGGTAAGTTAGAGTTAACAATAAGTTGTTACTAGGAGCACTTTCAATGACACTAGTAGACTACGAGTTTGCGAAGGAGCAAAACACTGACGTGCTTGCCAGCTTAGGTCTGCAGTTTTCCAACAAAATAATAGAAGAGATAATTTATATTTATATAGTGTTTATTTCTCAACATCCGAATGGCATGCGCAAGGCAAGACTAAATTTACACAAAGTTGGCCAAGTGGAAACATGCAAACCAAAAAAACAAGACGTGAAGATGCAATGTCTGCGCTCTCGTTAACATAACCTGCATTATGAGCGCTTAAATAAAAGCTAGATGATCCTTCGCCAAGACCTTCTGGGGTTGATTATCAGTCACACACTACCAGTCAATCCATGTTTAAACGCATCAAAGGTGCGTATCTACGGTACAAAATTTAGCCTTTATGAGTGGCATACCAAAGGTCCTAGGAATTTGTCCTTAGCTCCACAAAACTAAGACGCACACCCATATTGCATTTGTTTACAGTTTTTCTGTTCACTTAACCGAGTGACGATCATTCCAAAAATTGTCCAATTAGAAGTGTTTGTCGCCCGTTCTTTCTTTTAGATGTTCAGTCGTGGCTTATTTTCACCCCTGTCTTATTTCCAAAATGCATGTTCGTTTTACCGTCGGCACTTAAAGGAGCATAAAAACCTAACCTCGCAAAAAGATACTTAGGACAAACCATCAGCAGACACTGCAGTATCGAGTTAAATTAAACCTTGCACTTCTCTTTAATATTTGACATAATAATGTCCACTCTACTACAAACGTCACACGCGACACTGGTAGTCCCCCATATCCACTTCGTAGTAGATACTACTCGTTAAGAATACCCCTTACTCGGCTATCGATCAGGGCTGAATTCTTCACAGTTGCTTACTCAAAACCGTATAACGAAACCCCTATTTCCTTGCGGTCGCGCCCAAATTTAGCCAAGTTCAAAACCCACTTGGCAAAGTTACTGGATGTCCAGTTCTTAATTAACCTGACACAAGCTAGAATTGGACTAGACGAGGCTTACGAACATGGGATAGAATTTTAGTTTGTGACCAAATCTTTGCTGAGATCACCATCTGGGATTCGGCTTCACCTCCAACTTCCTCACTTTATCACACGTCCCCCGAATGCACTTTTTGACCTCCCTTTTACTGATGTACCCGAGTCACAAGCAGTCTAAACGACTAACTCTTGAGCTTCTCCCAATGTGAGCTGGCGAAAGTGCCAAGGTACTTCTTGAGGGATCCATGCTCTCATCATATCCCGTGATTTGAAACACCTTCAGCCTGTGTAATCCCCGCTCCTCATGTCATCTTGTCCTCTTTACTGGCTTGGCAGGGCTAAACAGGTGGTTCTTGGTAGCCCCAAACCTTCAACTATGCCTGAAACTGCTAACATAGCTCACTCTAGTTACCACATTTTACGGAATAGATGCACTGTGTTGCAGGTATGCTGTCGCGGCCCAATACACACCATAACCCTAAGCTGACACCCAAGCCAGACTACTTTTCTCTTGCGTTTCAGATCTCGCATCCGCAGCGAACGCGCTGCTAACGCTTTCGTCCTCGTAATGGCGGTTCCAAACCTTCTACCCTATCATTCCTGTTAGGAACCTGTTGGCTAGAACTGAAGCTCCAGTTCTGGCCCGGTCAACGGTAACTACGCGGATTATCGCACTGGATTTCTCAACTCGCATCTTTGCGATCGAGAAAAACCACGATTGCTGCTGTTTCCGGAACGGCCTGCATACCTCATATTCCCCACCCGTACTGCTGACTAAGATTAAAAGATGCGACAACGTAAATAATAGCATAGAGGACACTCTTGGCTATTGTATTTAAGGAGTGTTCATACACATAACCTCCCTTGTCTGACGCGCATCTCGGTACAGCTTGCCACCATCCGTATATAGATAATAACGATATCCTTGGAGTTCCGTATCCAAAGCTTCACAAATTTCCTCCAGATACTTTGAGACAATCTTTTTCCGCTCTCAGCATTTTTTGGCCATTTGTTGTTAAATACGTGTGTTATCCAGTTTGCTTGACGTTCCGACTGGTTTTCACCACTTCTATCCAAGTGCCGCATTACCACTGCCTGTAGTCTCTCCACCTTAACGTTCCCGTCCATTACGTAACGCCTCCGACGTTTGGTGTCTCCAGCCATATATCAATATCCACCGCCGGGCTCCGTCCATGTTGTGCACCAGCAATGAGCACATTTAGTGCACTTAAACACGAAATGACTCGTATTCCGCTTCCTGCAGACAGTCTCAGGAAACTATTTCTCGGTCTTAAAAATTGAGTTTTCTACTTTTTTCGCTTTTCACTGGCATACTTATACTTCCCATATTGCTTTGGAGCATCTCATTTCACCTTCCAGTGAGCTTCCGCACTTACTAAGTATTGCTTCTACCCGCTTACCCCATTCGACTTCTATGACCTATATTTCCTGTGCGCCATCCTTGTAAAAATGTTATCTTGCCTTGCGCATGCCTCTCGCAAATCTAGAAATATACAGTATTGTTAATATAATTATTATTATCGGTAACCGCTGTCGCTGAGTTACAGTATTTTGTAAATTGGTGCCCAGTTTGCCACACAATCAGCTTGACAGACGTTCAAAACTTTCAATTTCCTAAAGACTACTTTGCATGCGACTGGTGCGTGCAACGCAGCCAGCATATCAGTGGGTGAATGAGGCCTTCAGCAATGTAAGACCGAGGGAGTACCCATGCGGGCATGCAGCGGCAGAAATACGGCTACTACGACAATGGACGAAGTTCGTTTATTTGCATCCCCTTGGAAACCGCCGCAGTTTTATCACGATCAATTCAAATATAAAATAATTTTATTGCCTTCATTAACCTTGACTCACATTATTTCATGCTTAATCTAATTTTATAAACAGGCATTTAGTGTTATTTGTGCACGTGACTTCGCCTACCTATGGACCGATGATTTGGTTTATACAGATACTGTGGCATACATAATTGAAAAAACTTACCAACGTAAAGCGTATTAGAGTATTTTTTATATTTTCCTTCCCAATTCAGCCTTGTAAGGGCTGAAATTCCCCAAAAATTGCCGGCAAAATCTGCTCAAATACTACTTAAAGGATAGCTTCCGCTAAACGTTACCACCTCGATCAGCAAGGCCCAGATTTCCTTGGATGACTTGTAGTTTCCGATAAATCATGTCGTGTGGTATGCCATTAGTTCAGTCAAATGAGCATACAGTTCTGCAGCAAAAACGGATGGTTACAATGAAGGAATAAGAGGGTCGGATTTCATGGAAGGTTTCAAAAATCGCAAGGACATGCTAAATGCATTCATGGTCTCCCCAGAATTATCACTATGGTCACGAAATAATCGTTAACCAGCAAAACAAATTGCTGCAAAAATTTTGTAAGAATAGAAACGTTTGAGTGACACCACGTGAGAACCAGAAGTGTGCACGCGTGACAGATCGATTATCATTTCTGCAAAAATATTTAGTCACCAAACACAAGCGCTGGGCAACCGAAACTTCCCTGAGCAGAGGAAAGACGCCGTCAGCGCTGGTGAATAACACTGACGGCAGGGCAGTTTTAGTTAGGTAGATTCCAAATAATACCGAATTGCAGTCACCGGTTGATGAGAGCAGGTAAAGACCGTTCCGTGCAATCGACGTTTCGATATTTCACCAATGCCACTACGTGCAATGCGTCTTTTGCAAACAAAAGCAGGCTTGGGAAGAACCCGTTGCTGCATACTACGGACGTCCTCGGCTAGGGGGTAGACGAAACAAGTACATATGCAGAAAAGATCTAGTTTATTTTTTAGTAGTGGGAGATTGAATGTTTTCATGAAATAATTCACCATGTGATGTCATGGCTCAACTCAGCATAAAGAAACCATGGAAGCACTGTACAGTTGTTTCATCCTTGTTAGGAATCATCAGCAGTGCATATCTACTGCGCCCGAACTGGGACGCGAACCCCAACAAGGATGAACGATTCTGAGTCGAACGCCTTAGCCATTACGCTACCGGGCAGGCTCTGAACGGTTTGTTGAACTTCACCACATGATGTTGCACCTATCCGTCACTGATTTGCACGGTTACTGTCCGTTAGCTCACAGCGGTCGACCCCTACTGATAGATGACTTCTGTGCAGGTAGCCTAAGTACGACGAAGGCTTTGGATAAGACCTACATAGCTTGAATACTTGGTACATTTTAGTTTAAATAACCGTTCCGAGCCGGCCCGGTAGCGTAATGGCTAAGGCGTTCGACTCAGAATCGTTCGTCCTTGTTCGGGTTCGCGTCCCAGTTCGGGCGCGGTGAATATGCACTGCTGATGATTCCTAACAAGGATCAATTCTATTTTACTGCGACATGGATTGCTGACCAGTTAATGCCTGCCATATGTTAGAAAAACAGTGCAAACGAAGGTAGTTCGTTGCGTAAAGAGGGCCTAATGAAGCTGATCTAAATTAACCTTATGTCATAATAATTGCAGTATGACTTTATTGCAAGCAGCAAGTGGTTATTGCAAATTTATATTCTTGTAATTAGGGTTTTCAGTAAATGAAACAACATGAGACACGTCGATAAGCAATGTGTAGTTGTCCCCGATCTGAGGGTCTTCAAAGTTGTTCACTGCGCAATGTCTATTTCAGTATACTTACCCAATTTCTCTATGCAGCCACCACTCATTTCCTGCTTACGGTAATCAATACTTGGAAGAAATTGCTTTAAATAACCATAAAGTCCCTTGCAGTGATGTAATTTAAGACTTGATTGGGCAGGGTGTCTCCTATCATTTCTTGACTATCCTCTAATCAAATCTAACATTTTCAGGCAACTTCCATCCATCGTCTCACCTCTCCACCATCTGCCTGATTATTAATCTTTGCACTCCAAATCAGGAGTTCTGTATAGATTACTTTCATTATTATTGCGCCACCACAGCAATTCGTACTGTCACATTTCACTCGGACGACAATAGGATCGTCGCCTTTTCCGGAGATTGTCTGTGGGGTTCGCTGGCTTTAGCTTTAAGTGCCAAGAGGTTTCTTGAAGGCCATCCAGGCTAGGAGCCGTAGCTTTTGAAAATTTTGAGTTCTGGCGATAGGGTTGCAGATCAACAGGGGGCTGAGGAATCCGAAGTGCGTTCGTTTCCAAAAAGATTCCATGCCTTCTTCTGATAGGAATCTGCTCATGAAATGTGCATGGAATAAGAAATGATGAAATAAAACGGCCGATTGAGGTCCCGGTCGCAAATGATTGGTTTGCCGAAAACCTTTGTAGGTCATTGAACACATCACATATCGTCCAATTTTAGTCCAACAAGACGGATATTAATTGTTACCGTATGCAGATTAAAAAGAAACGAATGGCAAGTCAGAAGTTTTCAGGTTTTCCCCGAACACCAAAGCGGTATATTTTGAACGACACGTTTATTAGAAAAAAGAATTTTGGCCGTGACGTGCTCACCCTAAACGGATACAAAAGCCAGGTAAAGCTAAGAAGCCAGGGGTTTAACCGTCCGCAGGCCCAGCGGTGAAAATTATGATTTTTAGTTGACAAAACCAATTACCACCTTTCTACGCGGAAAAATAACGCTTTCAACCCTGTGGCACCAAACGGGAAGCGTAAGTCCTAGCAAGAAGTACTAACTGCATACCACTTGTTCATGTATTTTTATGACCAATCTCACACAAATGAACATGGCCATCTCCGCGTCACTACATCGCTCTCCCTGTAGAGAGGAATTGGCAGAATGAACCCATGTCCTAACTAAGGGAATAATACAACCTTAATCAAGACAACGAGTAAGAGTGTAGTCCGATGACAGGTTTGGCGTGGTTCTGCTGTTGGATTACATGTTGCGTGCGAATTGTGAGAGGAACATGTGTGAGTAAATGCCTCAGCTAAAGTTGGAATGGACAGATTCACCGAATACACTGGCGAAACATACCTGTTACGACCGACCGCATGAGACTGGCACGGATGAATTCGATCAGCCATTTGCAGTTCGATTCGCCCAGTAATAACTCCACATTCTCAGAGGAGCAGGTAGCCTAGCTTAATGCGCAATCCAGGAGAAAGAAAAAATGCACTGCAAATTATGCGGTGTGGTTTGCGATTTACAAATTATGTTCCTAGCGACCATACCTTTTACAGTTACCTTCGGTCACTATCCAGTCAAAGAGCAGCGAAAAAATAAGACATCAGTGCAAAGTTGAGTCCTTGATAAAAGGGAATAGGTACAAGATGCCTGTGCTGTAGTTCAAGCAAATACGGGAGCTTACGCAGAATTGATCGGGATCAGCTGACGCTTTCCTGTGATCGGTATCTAAAAATTAATTTAAAAGAAACGAACGTCTACGGTCGACCAATATGGGCGAGAAAACGAAAGTTGACCATAACAAAATAAACCTCTTTAATTCATGGCAACCCTTGACCACACCAGACGTCCGTAAAGTAAACTCAACCACAGAGCACGCGGGCTATACAAAGGAGGGTAAATGCATCGAGCTAAAGATAAACGACAACAAAAACCAGCGTCCGTACGAGCAGGTCAAATGGGAATTGTCCGAAATCAGACAATGGAAGAACAGAAAGAAAGAAGCAAGGAATTTACAATCAACGCGGATTTTGCCACACGAAATTTTAACAGCTACTTTGTTTTCTAAACTTCCTACATGTCCGTGTACATCAATCAAGCCGTTGATTGGCCTTAACGTGGACCGCATTAACCAACTGCTTCAGCAGATGACCAAGCCAACCCGACTGTGTTATGCGCTGTGCAACTGTCATAAGTTTCTGGAAGCAGGGGCGATAACACCAGGCCCTTCTTGATGTTTATTTCATGGCCTTTGTTTTCATGGCACGATAAATATGAGTGGCCGCCAAAAAGCCTTATTCGAAGCTGCAAAAATGCTGTAATATCATTGCTGGTACTGGTCGCAGCTGTAGATACATAAGAACAGAAGATTTTCGACACTACTACCGGAAGACTTGTAGCCAGGTCACTGTTCACCATGGTGTCTTATAAGTATTTAATTGCCTTTGTGATTAGAACGTTGATTAAATTTGCGTTGACGTCTAAATAAAGCATTCACCGTCTCTTCTCGTTTAATTCTTCCAAGGAGTCGATAAGATGAAATGACTATGGGGCCTGTCTTGAAATAACTACTGTCCTTTGTACCTACGACGTCCAGTTTAAATTTAATAATCAAATCTACCCCTTGAAGGACGGCGCAGCAATGGGGCCCATGAATGACAGGCATTTTTGTGGCAAAGCTGGAAAACGGACCACGGAAGTCGTCAACACAAGCACTCTGCTTATAAAAACTTTATGTGGGCGACATCCTCTGTGTGTCCGGCCCATCGGTGAATAATTTCAACTCGGCTCACCCAAATGTGAGGTTCACAACAGAGATGGATTTGAAAAATGGAAAAGTATTCCTAATAATACAGCTATGTCGTCGATAAGATGGCTCAGTGCTGTCATCAGTATGCAGGAAAGCCAAGTGGAATGGACAATACATCAACGTTCCTGGCTTTGTACCTATTAGTGTGAAGTATCTCGGCCAAAACAAAAGTAAAATGCATCGAAGATACTCTTGAGGCTGAACTGCAGACGGCAAGAAGGGTATTCACTGATAATGGCTTCCCAATTAAATTAATCAATAAGATTTTGGAGACAGAAAAGGAAGTTACCGGGAGAACGATGGTGGAGGGAACGCTGGTATACATATATCTGCCATTGCAAGATAACACGGTAGCAGAAATAGGACGACGAAGAGTGACAAGCTCAATCAGTAAGATGTTGTGCCAAGTCTAGCTTCGAATCCCGTTCAGATTACGTCCAGTGGTGTCACTACGACTGAAAGACAAGGTTCCTGATTCTGCAGCCCGTTTTTTGTCTATTCACTTGTGTGTTCCTGTGGGACAATGTAAATCAGCCGGTCGAGCAAGTGCTTGTCTGAACGCAGTCGTGAGCACCATCTCTGCATGGTTGGGCACTGGAACAATTAAGTCATTTTATAGCGCAGTCGTTTCACACCTAGCGCAGACTAACCACACGATGAATGTGACGCAAGCTTTCCGAACCTCGTGTAAGGTCAGAGGCGAACAGTATAGATTGGTAAAATGTCGCCTTTTGAGCACTGCGGAAGCTGTCGCAATCCGTCTACACAATCCTGCACTGTGCCCTCAAAAACAATTTCTGGTTGCGCTTCAACTCCTCTGACTCACGCCCCGTTCTAATGCAAACCTTAGACCACAAAACAATTAACACAACACATTCTTGTGTATTCAGGTTATGCATGTAACACCACAAATCCCTTCCCCATTCATGTTTTATCTGACTAATCCGATATTGCGATGTAGGGGAATGAGTACGAAGCACTGAAAAAATGAATCAAAGTTGTTGACCTAGTTCTGTTTGGACAGATTCTTTTGAATTTGTCAGAAACAGAGGTGATTCCAACGAGCGAAAGTCATTCGCGTAGGATGAGGCGATGAAAAAGAGTGAGAATCGGAGATGGCATTGGAAGTGGACATTCGAAGAGGACGGACAATTAGAGATACCGAACTGTTTTGGTGACGGTATTGATATTGGTTAAGGAGTAGGACAGATAGAGGTGTCCACGGCACCCCTAAGCCCATAGTTAGGGCAATGAGGATTACGGCGCCGAAGCTAGACTATTGGGAGATAGGGGTCGTTTGCGAAGACAGAAGAGAATTGCGGTGCACTCAACGTGGAAATGCATGCATACAGGCGGTACCATATTGTATTGTATATGATTGTATTGTATAGTATAGTATTGTATTGTGTAGATTTTTGTGTACAAACAATAATATCGCATTTCTGTCAAAAACGGGGGTACAAATAAAATGGGAAATATCTTCCACCCATCATCTCGTAGTAAAGTGAAAACAAAGCCATCGAGGAACAGTCACAGCACATTATGATAGGTTGCTCAGGGATCCGGCTAAAATGCAGTGAGTTTGCCAAAATTCGTATTATATACGGAACAGTTGAGTTCCCATAGGTATTGGTTCTAGAGGGCATAGAAGGAAAAGTAGATCGCGTTGAAGTAAGAGAACGGCAATTTGAAAGTTTGTTGTGCAGAGGATGCGTGGGACCTGAGAGAAATTTGTGAGCAAATCTCACATATGTTGAGAAGTGCTGATCACATAGAGTTACGGATAAACCGGTGAATGATATCGGTTCACGAGGCTGGCGTCCAAGAACGGCACATCAGTGTTCTTCAACGTCAGCTTGATAATGACCAGAATTTTCTCATCAGCAGTTATATGAAGCGCCCACAACTGCTTTATTTGAAAGTCCCCTTCAAACGTATTTGCAGAACAGTAGTTTCACTGCCCTCACAAATTTGTGGACCCCCTAAATTCACCAGACAAGCACAAGCCTGATGGCATAGGAGTATTTATTTGTTAAACTTCATCCTCGAACAGATAAGGCGGAATCTCCTATGTTGCCTTCAGGATGCGGGTATTATTGTGGAAAACGTCGGCAACCAAGAATCTGATAAGAGCCTGATCTGTTGTCTAGAATGCACGGAGCGTGCTCACTGTGTTATCCGTTTGGTCACATTGTCCTGTCTGATATCCAGCCGGGCCGTTGTAAATGAACGCGCAATATTTCTATCCCTTGAAGATGATTGCCGGACGCTGAGGACCCTCTTCGCTTGGTGCTTCTAGACTGATATGCTGTACAGCTTCCAACAACAAAATGATTGTGAACAGCTGGAAGTCGGCGACTGAAATTTCAGGAGTGCTGAAGCAAAATGGATGGGTTCACAATTTACAGCTTACACTTCGCGAACTACCTGTTGTTTGTACTGTTGACATCAGATTTATGCTATCACACTGTCTCCCTTTTGTTCTGCACCTTGTTCTGACTGGAGAACAGACAGAATTCCCAACTGACCGGGAACTGCTCGCCAATCCAACAGAATCTCTGTGACGTGAAATGTTTTGCGGATGGGGGTACTATCAACCGGATGTTCATTCATCTCTTTTTTATAACCCAATCACATTAACCGTATGAAATGGCAAGCATGAAAAATTCGTTTGACAGAATTTCATCAATGATAAACCCTAGAGAATTCACAAAATCAACCTCGAGAAATATTCATTCGAGGAACTGCAGCTCAGATGCGGACGTTGACCGAATGAGAGAGAACAGACATTTGAAACAATCAATTTTCTAAGAGTTAAACGGGCATGAACGGACGAATCGAAAATAGAAAATAAGGTTGTCAGAAGTTCTTCCAAATGTTCGTCACGAGAAGTGGATTGAGTGAACACATCATCGTATTCATCATGATCATGATCATGATCATGATCATCATCATCATCAACAACAACAACAACAACATCATCATCATCGACTTCTTCGGTGCACCTAAAAGCTTCTAAATTTTGTAAATAAAATCGGTAGCAGAGTCCAAATTGAACTGTAACACAAGTTCTATCAGTTTAATATGGGAAAAAATTAAGGCAATTAGACAACAATAATCATGAGGAGAATTTTCGATTTGTTAAAAGTGATGAAAAGTGGCTAGTTAACAGAAGGACAGGACATGCTTCAGTAGATCAGTTGACGATCAGGGTTATATTTTTGTGTTTAATGTCATTTCATTGACTGGAACTTTGCAGTGAGTTATTCCCACGTGAACCCAAGAAGACGAATATTTTTTGAGGAAGTCGAATTTCTTCTTCCTCTGTATTGCATTATATTGTTGTATTGCATAGAATTCTACGTACAATATTAATGTCGCATTTCAGTCAAAAATGTTGGGGGGGATAAATAAATAAAAATAAAAATACAGTCATCGCCCCGTAAAAACGTAAATGAACTTATGCAGGAATAATCATAACACATTCTGACAGGTTGCTCAGGAATTCGGCTGAAATCCGCCAAAACTCGTGCCAAACATGGGACAGTGGAGTTCCCATAAATATTGATTCTAGAGGCTGTGAGAGCGACACTTGAAAAATATTTGTGCAGATGATGCGTGGGATCTGAAAGAATGTTGTAAGCAAATTTTCCACACGCGGATGAGTGTTGATCATATAGAATAAGGGACAATTCAGTTAGTGGTACGAAGGACACACAGCTAATAATTGATAGTCCTCGGCGAAGAATCCTAAAGTCTTTTTTACGTAAACTTGGAAATACGACGGGAGAACAGTACAGAAGTATTGGGAGATGGTGCTTTGGTTCGCCCGGTAATGCCGAAGCTTCCTGATTTAAAATGGCAACCGTCGGAGAGTTTTTACACAGGTCGAAATGTGAGCAGCCCACTTCGGATTTTTATCAACAGCAACTCCTAGATATTTCAAGAAATCAACCCTAGCAAATGTTTTTGAGTTGATGGAAGAAGTTTCGGATGGCTGACGAGAGAGGGAAATAAAGAACAGATATTCAAACCACTTAGGTGTTGAGATTTAAACCAGCACATGCACATAAACCGTAAACAGTACATTGGTTATTTTAAGGACGTTTTCCGAAACTGCTTGAGAGAGGGCAAAACCGTCAGCATAATTAAAAAGATGAGAGTGATTTCATTGGTAAGTCGCTAATGCAAGTAGAGAAGCGAAAAGGTAAAACAACAGCACTCTGCAGCAAGCCCGAGTTATTATTCAAGGGTTTTGTAGTTTTACTGAGTTTGGCTAATATAGTAATCAGGCAGACATACTAATGAAAAGCTAGGACAACCAAATGCTTGCAGTTTGTGAAGTAGAAGGGACCTTGGGACCAAATCAAATGCCGACGACTAGTCTAGAAATGCGCAACGGACGGATTTTACTGATGCGTTTAAGGACTTACAACTATGGCGAGTGAAGGAGGTGGCAGCGTCCACAGTGGACCTGTTAGATATATAGGCAAACTGAAAAGGGTCGTCAGGAGGATACATAGGATAACGCAATGGCTTAAGTAAGGCGCTCTTCGTCAGTTTAGACCAAAGGATATCAAGGCGGTGGGGCGAAAACATTTTGCCAAAGCAATAGAACTAATAGATTTAGGGATGAAAATAGTAGTGACGGGTCCTTAACAAGCAGGGATGGAAGACGAGGTTAATGTTGAATTAATTACAGCAGTAAATGCATCGGTCTAAGTCTCAGCATCATGCCTTGAAAGAGCTGAGGACAAACTGTTAAGACCAGTCGCTGTGGTAATTTTAGTGGTGTGCAGAAGATCGAGCACCTCTTCGCTAGAAAACCTTGTAACTGACGTATCATCACCCTGGCCAAATACTACCGGGGCATAAGTGAAAGAATGGATGAAAGCACGATTGATGCTGTCAACATCCACAGAAGTTTTCGTTAGTTTCTTCTTACCAAACAAAAGTCGAATGCTTTGCCATAGGAATCGATTGATGTTACCAATCAAGGGTTGGCGAATGTCATGTCAATTATCGCGTTGGCCGCCTCTGTGAAACTTTGACGTTGTCTTTGAGCAGAGGTTCGAAAGAGAAACAGGCAGATGCGAGCGAAAGGGATTTCTGAAGAAGAATAAGGCTGTTGTGTAAAAGGTTACGGAGGCGAACTCGAATTTGATTTGTTCGCCTGAAGGAATGGAACGCTGACCGAGAGTATATCTTGGGACCTAACAGAAGCAAACAATGATTGCTATTCGAAATTGGAGCACGCAGTTTCAGGGAAAATAATTCGGGGTGGTTGGTAATAACTCTATCTAAATGGAACCGACTCTGGTGGGAGAAACGCAGAGGTTAGTCAACCCAAACACATGACTGAAATCACTTGTAATAATGTACAGATTGTCCTCAAAAAGAGGGAGAGTAAATATTAGAAAAGATCCGAAAAAGACGCGATATTGTGTTGCGAGCCCAAAGGGGCAATATATGGGTCCGTTATGCTTTTGTTGCCAGGGCGGGTAGACCGAGGATGACAATGTGTCACGAGGCAGCGAGTGCGTTTAGCGAGTACGCATAAATAACTTCGGATTTGCCAGACCAGAAGAAGTTTATGTATGCTGCAACACCGCCTCCAGTTTTCTTCTTGTTCGAAACCCCTGCTGGTGGAGTCTCAAGCTATCTATCGACACGAGTGAATCAGTGACATCCGGGTTCAGCAATGATTTTTGTATGCCGATGACACCCATGTAAACATGGATCGGTGATTGAAGTGTGAGGGACAGATCCGAAGTTTTCGTAAACGGAGAGCGGATGTTGGTATTCGGCAATGGCAGAGTAGGCAAATGGGTCGGTAGGATGCACCTAGGAGCTGCCTGCCAGCTAGTGTGTGTGCCTCTTTTAGGTGGATGTGACGATCTTTGAGGTGCAGCAATGCGTGATCCCAGTTCGTGTTGAGAAAAATTAAGGCTTCTAAGCAACAGTAATTCCAAGCGATTGCAGCGGCTAATGAAGGCCATAATCGAACCAAATATTCGACGAGAACTTAACGAAATAACGGGAACAGAATTGCAGTGCGCCATTTAAAGGATGCGCTACTGTCGGAGCTCAGTTTGATATTGGGAGTATGAGAGATGTGGGTGATTTTCTACATGATGTTTTACGAAAATTGCAAAATATGAAATAAAACAAGTGCTGCATGGAAACCTATAAAGCAGCACTTGGGATATACAAGAACAGAGGGGAATAACTGTGGTGAGGAGACCAGTGAACGCGCACTTCGTGCTCCAGTAGGACAATGTTGCGAAATCATACATATGCACAGAAGGCTTTTAATGAGGTTGGTCAAAAAGTTTGTCCGTATTGCGGCAATTTTATCGTACAGTTGAGGCACACTTTTTGTGGTGATATTAGTAACCTTATTTTTCCACTATCAGCAAAACGGAGCCATCAGTGTGATCTCAGAAACCCAATCCAATTTAGTACACTTGGCCCTCAAGTGAGTATGGGTGATATAGCTGAATGAGAAATGGTAAGGTAACTGCTCCATGTATTTCTTTTTTAAATGCAATAGGTGTTGGTGATACAAATCGCAACTGTGTGGGACATTTGTTCCCCAATGACGAATATTTACCAACAAAGAATTCGGCTGACAGCCATCTTCGTTGCTGGGAAAGTAATAAACTCAACGTTTCGAAGATATTATGGGATTAGGTATCTAACGCAAGGTGTGGAGACCCAGCTACTGGTTTTAACAATATTAGTGAGGAACACAACATTTGATGTTGTGCGTCCGTGCAATGAGGGCTATAAGTTCAGCGACTATGCGTTCCATTTACTTCAGGTTTGCAGAACAAACAACCAGCAGCTTGGAAAAGACAAGCTGGACGCTTTCAGCTGCCACTCTGCCACACCACCGCATGTTCACACAGACTAGAGTGCAGCACTCCAGAACGGGTCTGCGTGGGTTCCTAAAAGTTGTAGTTTGCTTTATTTCAACTTCTGAGTTTTGTGGAGCAGCCTCACTAATTTGTTTGCTTTTGCATTTTTGGAGAAGTTCAAGGTGCAGAAATAATTTGGCCCTAGGAAGCGGACTTGGCAGTTAGTGGGGATGATTTAGTTACCAAGTTTTATTTCGCTAAGCGGTAAAGCGGGCCTGTACCACTTGAATCTGCATTTTGTGGCTCATAACTCCACCGTGACTTCATTTGCCCAGAAGCTGAGTTATGCTAATTCTTGCGATGGCGTTGACAATGACTCCGAGGCTTCCTGAGGCAAACCATAGAAAATTTTGTTTTTTTTCGGCGGGCAGTAAAGGGACACCATTGCAAATATATTCGAAGAGTTTGTTGGTGTACAACCGCAGGATCAGGGGGGCCAGGACGCTGCCTTGGAGTACATAATTGGTAACTAATCTAGGTTCATATACGGAGCCGTTTACTTGAAGTACCTGGATTCTAGAACAGAGGTTTGCCAGACGCCACGGTAGGGTCAGATCAGCGATACCATAGGATTCAATTTAATCCGGTAACCTACGGCTGGATGCCCTGTTCAAAGGGTTTGTAGTGTCCAAAATTACTACCATAACTGAATTACTAGTATTCTGGGACCTAGGGATAATGTTTATTCACTAAATCGTGCAAGTAGGCTGGGATTACTTACGAAGAAGGCCATGTCGTCCGGTGTTAACAAGTTCATGTTCCACAAGATGGGCGGTGAGACTATCCTTAAACATACTTTCAATAATTCTGCATATTGTGATGCTTGGTTTATTTGGTAGTAATTTGCGGGGCGACAGCGTGTTCTTCTTGCAAATGGGAATAATCCAACGTGATGAAAATGTGCAGCATGGAATCGACAACAAGACAGAGATATCGCCCCCACCTAAAAGAAGGAGATTCGGAGGTAGTGAACGAGGTCAAGATTGGTAACTAATTTGGATTTTTACCTAGGGTCCGGCCAATTCCTCTGGGAGAAATGCGATTGTTGAGTAGCCGTTTCGTCCAGCGTGGTACGCATGGAGCAGCAGGTTTGTCCTAATTTGTTGTAATAATGCTACTAGGTACATATGCCCGAATTAAAGGCAGCACCAGCAAAATTGTTTAAAAAAGGAACCAACTTTTCCAGCGCCTCAGCCAATTCGATCCCAAATACCACTCACGACAACATATGCACTTGTTAACCGTCTAAATAGACGCATTTTTAAAATCTAACTGAGGGTATTTTAGTGCTACTTATGCCTTATCATATTTCACATTCTATCATACCCAGGAATACCAATGGGACTATACCTATTCTTCTGCTGGTTATTTATCTGAAAGACGGAATAAAGTAGTCAAGGAACCAACTTGGAGAGCAGCCCACAGCAAGAAGGAAGATCCAGGGGGAGGCAAAGCACCAAGGTGCAGCAAACGCCGCAAGCCAAGCTTAGCAGAGTAAGGAATTCAGTGTGACGTTTACACGCTTTGGTATCGCAGAAGATGCAGTAAAGCAGCCCAAAGAGCATATAAGATCAATAAAAATCAAGATTCCAATTTGGATCTGCGCTGACTGTCAGAACATGATTAAAAAGGTAAGATCAGAAGAGCCCCAATGAAAGTGGGGCAATCCTCCGCGAAAAATATGGTCTGCAAACCAAATGAATACGTGCCCCGATAAACAAAAGCAGAGACAAAATTGGCAGGCTGAACCCCGAGACCAAGTGGGAACTTTGACAATGATGTTTCCCGTGTAACTCAACACATGCTGCAACGAGTTTGCGGCCAATCAAGGACGGTTGGAAACGAGATAGAGCTCTGGCACCCAAAACAAGCGGCTGGTTGTGTGCGCGCAGTTCACACAGCGATGCGAGCCTCTCAGCTGTCCAAGATGATTTCAGGTACAGAAGAATTCGTGACTGCACCCACAGAGATCGCCAGGTCGGTGGCAAGCATTAATGCGGATAAAGCGTAAGTCTCACGCAACCCAGCGGGATGGGTGCGACGATAGCCCTAACTGCGACTACAATGTTGCAATCAGCCTCTGAAAATCGACTTCTCCCATATTAGCCGAGCTATATGGTAAGACAGGGATAGCTTTCTGCAGCTGTGGAAGAAGGCATCAAATGCAGAACTCCATCCGTTGGGTCTGAGGTTTCTAACAACCACAAAACAACCCTCGACCCAGATTGGAATTTGTAGCGGAACCTGGATTTGTTCCTCTGGATTGCTTGTTTAACCGGCAGCATATTTGACGCGCAAGTGGTCATAGCGGTAAAAGTAAACAAACGTAGTACGGAATTTGGGTAAAGATAATCGGGTTCACAAAAGCGATCCTGTCGGAGTTGACCGATCACGTGATTCGGCACCCATTTAGCCGACGCTCTGACGTTTTTTCATAGGTAGTTACCACTGTTCCTTTTTGGTGCCGGTCTCTTTGTCGCATAGAACTTTGTCGTAATCTTTTTCTGTGGGCAACCGTCCAGCAGGTTTGATGTACACAATCGTTTTTAAATACGTTGCCATGTCGACGGAGCGAAACCCTGAACCTTCATTTGCCCTTCTTCGTGCCATCCGATCCTCGGCTTTGGTTTCTAATAGGTGGACTGGAGTTCAATAACTACGGGATGAACAGCGACGATAATCGCTTTGGATGGGTTGCTAGCCTTCTTATTTCAGATGTTCAGGTTGAGGAGGATGTAGTGTCTTCTTGCAATTACAAAGCGTTGGGGGAGGCCGTCACAACTCCGACTGGCCTTATTCACGAACAGCGGATTCGACAGTTGCTTCAAGGCGTCCAGCTTGGGAATAGGAGGTCCTCAGAGCTACGTTGGAAGATGGAGCTTTTCGGGAGAGCACCATTTGGCGGCAACCCGCTGTGAAGACAGCTTTGGCTTAAACGTCGCCTAACGCATATACCACCTTCACTAGCGAGACCCATGGGTATTCAGGACACTACAGGACACCACAGAAGTTGCCAATGACACCATGTCGCCATGCATCTCAGAGCTGAAAGCTATCCCATCCCCCGGAACCCCACTTAACATGCGCGGGCCGTACTAACAACTATCCTGACAGAGGTCGGCCACGAGATCGGTTCAGCCAGCATCGAGGAAGCGCAGTAGTAACATAGTTATTGCCATCAGCGAGAGGCGACTGCAGGTACCATAAACCTTTTCTAGGATTAGCAAAAGATGTTCTCCGGAAGCCCATTCCTTGGCAAGCAACAGGAAAACTTTGTCACCGGTTCGTGGATAAGGTACATGACACGAAACTACCTACCAACTATTGCCTTCTAAACGCCAACGATTTGACAGCAACCTGGTCACAACTTTTAAAACCGGTGCCGAGGTTAGTGTAATCCCCAATGATCACAGTTTATCCGCCTGTCCACAGGCAGAGATGCTCTGAACTGCAAATTGTACTGGCGTCCATTCGTACGAACATTGCTTCCGCACCCTCATTCCAGATTTAGGTCGACGTGCCGCGCCCCACCACCAGAATAGACTGCCTCCAGCATCTCGGCGTGACATTCAATGCCTGCAGCAGGAACTTCGTAGACCGACTTTTAAAGGCCAGTACGCGGTCATCAATCAAATTACAGGTCACTACGCTAAACTGCAAGCCCAGCGGCCCCACGGTGAGCTAATTCGCAACGATGCGAGCTTACTGTGACACACAAGTTCGGTTCCAGCTGTTACTAAAAATTTGCTCTCCACATAGAAACCACAGAGCCCCCGACCTTAGGTCGGCCTTGTCGCCTGGCTTCAAACCATGTCCGCCTTGGCAGGGCAAAGTTCGACCGCATTAGAAATGGGCACAATGCACTTTTCAGCAGTCTTTAGGCCCCTCGTCTTCAAATGGTTTTCAAGACCAATGGCGACCTGGGACCCCGCGGGGATTACAAAATCTAACAGAGTCGCCGTTCCCGATAGTTGCCCGATATTCCACTTGCAGGAACTCATCTAGTCGTTGCCTGGAATTAAGGCCTTCAACCTCAAATATCTAGCACGGGCTTACAATTGGGTCAATGTAGAAGGGACCGACAAATAAAAAGGGTGATGCTTGCGTCTTTTGCAGTGTTACATGGAGTGTGAGTACCATTCAGGTGCAGAAAGGTTACTCAAACATTCCAAGGATTTTAACAGCAAGTTACGCCAGACACCTTATTTGGAGCTGATCTCCGCGTAAAATTTCTGCCGACTTTCTACTTGAGACCTAACTGTAACACTCGCAGCTTTGACACGGCGTTCTATTGAACGCCTTTGTATTGTAAACCGTGAGCCACATCGATCCATCTTTCTGGTTTCACAATTAATTGCACCAAGCGGCCTGTCTACTCATTTTCTCGTTTACCAGTCCAGTCACTTATCGTCACCCAGACTCAACGCGACACATAGGCTGCTAGATTTTCTTCCCTTATTGTCACGTTTCCGCAGTTTCCAACCATCCTCCTTAGCGGTCGTCGGAATTAGCTGGTTTTTATACTCTCTATTGTTCACTTACCGCTTAAAACGTTTTTTGACGTAGAGAGAGTCTTCCTATCCATATAGATTCTCACTGCCCCATTTCTATCTGATTATATTTTGAAAAACCTTTGACTGCCACCATGCTAGTAATGGTACAATCTCAAGTTAGATAACGACTCCTTAGATCGATCCAAGACCTGTCGCCCAGTTTCCACTCTGCGATTTGACAAAACTTTTGGCACCGCCAGGTGAATCCCTAATGACACAACCATACAGCCATACACATCGTCCCACTTCGTTAAAATGGCGGTCTCTAAGCCTGAACTTGCCAAGATCGTAGGGGCACCGCGTCCACACCCTCACAACCCGTTCGCCGGTCTCTAGCTTGCACTGTTAGTGTCACAGACGTGTTCGTGGAGACTAACAATAAAGTACGGAAATTAGAAGAAGCGATTCAAGAGATGAACAACAAAATTTTGCTGATAGAACCAGTAATTTCAAAGCGGCTTCTTCTTACCTACCTAACTAGGACGCCCGAAAACCCACCAAGCAAACATCTCGCTGGTATCTGTCGGGATATCGACTCAATATCATCAGAAATTAAGCAGAGAAACCTCAGACCGTCTAATGCTGTGGTTTACAATGTCCATGACCGCATTCTGCTAGACACGTTCAAAAACACTGTCCTTTCTGCTTGCAGCATGACAGGATACCCCTGCCACTATTTAAGACTACGTAAACGAATGTTAAGTAGAGCATGTTCTGTATTGTTCTAGTTCCTTAGTCCCGCTGCTGCACAGGAGTTTTTGAGGAGTGAAGCTATGATCACCTCAACTGCCCAGTTCAGGTAAAAATTACCCCTGAAAACCCCTAATAAAAGGGAGGCCCCCAGGCTTTATGCGAGTGAGAACTCGAAAACGGTTCCACCAAAAATAAATTCCCCTAAGCCAGCCGGCATAGATAGGAGCTTGGTACCTAAACCGGCCCCGTGGCCTCACCACAGTCATAGGAAAGTGTTGACCCAGACAGCTCATTACCGTCGCCTTTGCCACAGCCATCTCGGAAGCACCCGCATATAAACCCCTCACCTACGACTTTCTCCGTGGGCCTCAATAACCTCTTTTCTCCCCGCGAAGCAAAACTGTCTAACACCAATGAAAACTTGCCCTGCCCCATACAGACCCTTAAGACAATAGTTACTGATGGATAACCTGCGCTTACACCATCAACAAGCAACACGCTACTCCCCAGTGGAACAACGCCGGCGTTATTAGCCAAGCGACCAAAATATTCCGACCCCGCCCTATTCCATCCCATTGTTATCCCACGCACCCCGGGGCCTCAACTGCCTGACTGTAATCGCGCTGACTTTCTATTGCCCGCCGTTCGTTTCATGGGGACCGAAAGTTCACTGCCGAGGGTTATTCCGAGCCGAAAGAAAACTGCAGACTTGCACCGTAGATTTTAAATACCTAGCGATGCGCCACCTGTTCCCCGCCAAAGTCCTTCGCTGTTGCGTCAGATTTCCCAAGACAGTTGTCTCTGGCCTCTATTAAGCATGGCTCCACCGTCATATCGGTACTACTACCAACTTCCGCTTACCAGCGCCTCGACGCAAACACAAGGACCGTGCCCCATTCCGCTAATGTCTTTTTCGAACACACCTACCCAGCCAGAAAAGTCCGTCTTCCTCCCCCCTTCCGGAGCCACCACCGCCACCCCTTTTTTCTTACCCAAACCCACTCCCATTCTGCCTCCCTCCACACTGGTCCCCCAGTACTTCGAGTTACCCCCATGCCAGCATAATGAAAAACGCTATATGCCGTCGTTCTTCCTCACCTCCATCTTCTTCTGTCGTATCTCATTCCACGCCCACTAAAATAGAATTAATTCCATCTGCTTACCCAAACAACCCCATAACAATTAATCTTCCACGCACCGTCTCTTTGACTTTGTAACCTCACCACCCACCCTACCTCGATGGCAACATACCGTTCTCTTTCGCGCTAATTAACTGTCGTTCAATCCTAAATAACTTCACTCACTTAAAAAGCCCGGATATTATCTTCATCACTGAGTCTTGGCTTACCAAGGATACACCTGATAGTGCGACTTCTCTTGCGGAATACCAATTCACTAGAGGTACTAGAAATGACCGCCGCGAGGGCGGTTGCCTTGTTTATGTGAGGCAGGGCCTATCATTTTCCGTTCTGATGCATCCTACAATCGAACTGATCCAAGAATCGGTATGGCTCACTATCAAAGTGTCGTCCTCTGTAATCCGCACCACCTGTATATATCGCCCTCCTGCTTATACTGAAATTTGGCTCCCCCTCTTAGCGGACGCATTTGACTACCTTGCACCCGTCCCATCAGCATTGAAAATCATTGCTGGAGACTTCAATCTTCTTTGACGTAACCTGGTTCACGATTACGGCCCCACCAAGTCTAACGTCGTTCGTCTCCCACCTACATCATGGTGGTTGGGTACAGCACGTAGCGTCACACACCAGAAATAATAATATATGAGATCTCATCTTTACATACACTGATCACCACATCTTGGCTCACAAGGGAAATAAATTTCCAGGGAGCTACCACAGGGTAGCTCACGGTGGAATCCATGTCTATGCCCCTCTCCCTAACCATCCTACTGATACAACTCGTCAACCCTATCTTAACTGGCAGCACTTTCTTCCCGTATTACGCCAAATTGACTGGGGAAGCCTTTTCCCAGCGACTGACCCACAGACGGCTGCAGATGAATTTTATCGAGACATGGCCAGCTGCATCGCGAAACTGACCATTATAGAACAAACGAACAGAAAAAAGACATCACAACTCCCTCTCTGAAGTCGGATATGCTAAGTTACAACGGCATTTTTTATTGACACATGACTTTTCCAAGCTTATACTTTTGCACCATCTGTCTGGCACCATCTCTCGCCTAAGTGAGTCTCCACTTCGGAAAGAGAAAGCTAGGGCGCTGAAGCATAAAAATCACCCTATAATACTTTCAGAACTATATAAATTAATATATCACGATCGCAAACCTTCAGCGATTTTCCTAGTTTTGTCTAATGGTGAGTCGCAACAACCCCGAAAGACATAGCTAAGGCGTTCAATCAATATATCGCCTTCTCCATGGCTCCAGCTGCAGTCAGCGACATATCCGAACTACAGAAAAGGAATAACTCCACCTTATCTTCTGTGTCCTTTGATGTTAAGACTGTTGAACCACATTTAGCCATTTTCAAACCGGGCTCTTACCAAGGCCCCGGTGGCATTCCTCCATCAGCTGTTCTTAGTTGTGGCCCTGACCCACCTTCGCTACTGCTCAACCTCTTCACACTTACAATTAACTCTGGTGCAGTTCTGGTCAACTGGAAGCACTATGTAATAACCCCTATCCATAAGAAGGGGTCTCTGTATGATATGTCCAATTACCGTCCAATCGACCACACGCCCGTTATATCCAGGGTTATGGAGAAGGTGGTAAAACGATCCATCGTGGACTACCTTTTAGCCTCCGACATCCTTAGCCCAAAACAGCACAGATTTCTCCAATCTCGTTCTTGCTCCACCTGTCAGTTTGACTTTCTGAACCTCCTAACTAACTTAACGAACAGGGGTATGGCATTCGCGGTCATCTACCTCGACATGCCTAAGGCCTTTGACCGTGTCCCTCATCTGCACCTTTTATCCAAAATAAACTCCTGTGGCATCACCGATCCTCTTCTATCCTAGCTCTCGTCTTACTTAACCCTAAGATCACGGGTTGTTTCCATTGACGGCATTACCTCCAATCCCAGACCTGTAACTAGTGGCGTCATAGAGGGCAGCATAGTTGGGCCCCTGCTATTCCTTATGCACATTAATGATGCGCTAGATTCAATATCTCACAGCGTACCTTTCTTGTTTGCTGATGACGTAAAAATAATTTACCCTCTTAAATCAAATGAAGTTAGTACTGCGGTTAGAGACAATTGTGCCGATTTGTCTGATTTAGACGACTAGTGTACCTCCTGGATGATGAGCTCCTCTGCCGATAAGAGCGAAATACTGACATATAGGTGTGCACTACCTAAAGATTCAATTTTGCTACATGGATCTCCTATTGCATGTAAACCCACAATCTGTGACCTTGGTCTCAAATACTCAGCCTCTCTAAATTTCTCAGAGCATGTAGTTATTCAGTCAGCTAAAACTAGGAGAAATGTTAGTCTGATTTTTCGCACAATGAAACTATCCGACAACATCTTCAGCATTTATAAAACACGTTCGACCACTCCTTGAGTATGGCACTTTGATATACTCCAGCATGCCAAAGTCGGGTAGGATCTACATTGAAAGTATTCAGAGACGCCTCATTAAGCAAGTGGTAGGTTGATCGAGGATTCTGAAATACAAGGAACGCTGTCTAGCCCTCACACTTGAGCCACTTTGGCTACGGCCACTGAAAATTAACCTGGCTTTCTGCATAACCTGGTGAATAAGCGCTCTTTCTCCGCCGACCCACCTATATTCTCCTCTGCCGGCCCCTACCCTCTGCGTCACAGGTCTCTAACCATCCATACGGAAATCGCCGAATCCTCTTTAGGGTCGCATTTCTTTCTTGTTGTTTATGCCAGACTTTGGAACAAACTTTCCATAAGCATTCGGTGCATACGAAACCAATCCAGTTTTATGGCTGCCTTAAATACTTACTTAAGTGTCACCCAGGTCCTTCAATTGGCCAACACCCCTATCTCGGAAGAGCTTGCATTTGAGTCAGCCATTGATTTCTAAATACACATACCACCCCCTGCTTTGCATAACACTCAATCTGAGGGCGCAAGAGAACTTAGTATACTAGCGTAATACGGACAACGCCGAAGATTTACCCTCGGTGATCGCTGGGTAAATGCAGTAGTCGTAACCATTTTAAGGAGGGACCTACCCTTGGCCCAACGCTCCCCAACTGGCAGACGTGCAAATACAATGGATAGGCCTTCCCCGCTCTCCCATTCACTTTCACACTCCTCGGTACTACCCTGGTCACCCTACCACATAAGTTTTTTATTATTAGCCAACCCTAGGTCGGACCATCTTATTGTGAAATATTGTTCCCTGTGGAATTCATTGCCCCATCAGTCTAACATCGCCTTCAAAAACGAAGTCCGGGAACTACTTACTGTTCAGACCATTATTCGCATATACAACCCTTATTTATCAGAGACTTGGCGTACGAAGTTTGGTATGATTATAACAGTTACTACGGTAGAGTTTCCAAAACATGGATCTCGGCCAACAAAACTAAATAACATTTAGGTCCGTGATAGCAGAAGAATGCTGGATTCTATGACAGATATAACCCTCCTTATATCGGTCTTCGCACCTCGGATTCCTTTCCCCATAGATTTCCCTGCCCCTGATTTCCTCTGCCAACATAAGCGATCCTGTATTTAGGCTGGGTATTCCCGGATCTAGTTCCTCTATTCGTAGACATTTCATCAGAGAATATATTCGAGGTTCCTTTTACTCTTCCTACCTAATCAACTTGCTTCCCAGTAACCTGCTAACGCGAACCGGGTGGACTTCTTTCCCTTAAGTACCCAGCCCAGTTTCATTTATAAAAAAGGAAAATCTGTCCACGTCACACAGACGATGTGATTCGCAACACACAAGTTCACATTAGTAAGTTTCAAGCAGCACTCGTTAATGAAAACAAGACACGGCATTGACGATGACGAAGCCATATGTACATGTCTGTGTTTTATGGCATAAATTACCATCCTCCGTGTACCTGCTTATCTTCACTTTGGTTTTCCTTAATCCCTACATGAGAAAACCTAAATGAATGCGCCAGGTTTGCTTCAGTTTCTCCGAATGTGGGGAAAACAGACCACCCCCAGCAGTTGCAAAAACAACGTGGAAAATTAAGGTCACGCGGAGGAACTATGGAAAGTACCTATATGGGCTCAATTATTCCTCCGTTTAAAATAAAAAAGGGAAAAAGGCTCTGCTGGATCAAGTTGACCCCAGCAACCAAAGCATACTCGGGCTGCGAAGGAATGGGCCACCTTCTACAATGGATATGTATGCTATCAGCTCAGACCTGACCCTGCGAAAGGGGAAACCCCACACCGCCCTTGTTCGGTAAATAAGCGTTTGGCTACTTTGTTGGACGGTCTGGGTAAATAGCTTATTGGACTAGCCCCTTATGCTTCACCACCCACCCCTCGATTTTATAACATGCCCCTGTTCCCCCAACCGCACACCTGGTACGTGTGCTGACGTCTATAACAACTGCCGTCGGTTTTCTTTCTTGATTATTCCTGCACATTTACTGAAACTACCACGTGACACAAGTTGCTGTCGTCTTATTCAAACAAAAAATTACTGATCCCAATATTCTCAAGCCTCTCCTTCTCTCCTCTCTGACTTCTCCTGGCAAATCCTGTCCTAGCATTCGGCCCACACTGCCATCCGCGAACCATTCAGTTATGCCCTATTCTGGAAGTTGGAAGTAGTAAACATCGGCGAAAGATCACATGATCAGTTGTAACTGACTCCCTGTAGCGTGCACACCGGGCCCGTAGACCAGAGGAGTTTCACAAATGGAACAAATAGTGACTTTATTCTCTAACCACTGCGCTGGCCGCCCTATCAGGCCACTGTAATCTGCATCTCCGAAGATGTGGGAAGATGAATAGGAACGCGTTTCAAATAAGGACCATAAAGCACAGGACTGGCTGAGCCATATGCTCTATAGGGTGTAAGCAGCCAATGTTTGTTGCTAACGTCCCGTCAACGGAAACTACCCCTGCATTTTTCATGACAGTTGCCTGGTCCCTGTAATCTTTGTAAGAAACTGACTGTTATTACTGTTCCCATTTTTGTTTACTCACCCGAACACCAGCTGCAAAAAATTCCAGACTGCCCCTCTCTATCCGGATCTTCTAAAGGCTCGCCAATGACTGCAGATGCAATGCAAACCATCGCCGAAAGCTCCACTCCATCCTTTGCGCTGGTTGTCTATCCCCGTTAAGAAGCTGCTATCCTGATCTGACGCTCCAGTAACTGGCCGCGCAACCCTGAGACAAGTCAAGCCACGCTAATGACCGCCCCGGGCGCCTCATCTCAGATGGACCATCACGATTGTCCAAGCAGTTACTATCACTACTGAAATGCCCCGAAACCCCCCAACCTCCAGACCCGTACCGCGACAGAACACCATAATCTCCAATATAAGACAAGGACAACACAGGTCATTCATGGCAAGTGTATTTAAGGATTGATTGTAAACCTTACAATTACCCGTTTACTTTCCGCCACACATCACAATCCGCTCCCGACCGAATAAGTCCAGTGACCATTTTTGTATGGTCCATTGTCTCTCTGTCCACAATTCTTCATATATTTTCGTCCCGTAAATTGTCTGATGCAACCTTGAAGGTTTCCTGCTGTTTCATCTTAAGCATTATTTTGACTACTGAATGTCGCTAATTACCATTCCCCATCCACTTCATATGATATCCAGTGTGATTTGGACTCTTCTGCATCCCGTTATTACATCCATATTGATATTCATCTTTAACATATTACCCTCCTGATTTTTGATTAACCCGGTCACTTGACAACACCCACCATTTTTTCTCAGCCAAATTATGCGCCGGCGATGCGCACCTTTGATGCGTTTAAACATGGATTGACTCGCAGTGCGCGACTCATAGTCAGCCCCAGAAAGTTTCGGCGATGGATTATCTAGCTCTGATTTGAAGCCCAAAATCTCGTGATTGGTCCATCTTATTGCGGGTTGTACTCATGAGAGCACAGACACTGCATCTTCACGACTAAATTTTTGTTTTACGATTTCCACTGCGCCATCTCTGCGTAAACTAGCTCTTGTCTTGCGCATGACTCTCGAACTTCGAGAAATATACCCATTATTATTAGGATATCGGTGTGTTCTTGGACGATATCCTATTTGCAAGCCACTCAAACTAGCTACACATTCGACCTACTCGCTCTTTTTGACCGTATTAGCAAACACGGCTCAATGAACAGCGCTTAATAAGGTGAGCTGGGGAAGTCCATGGTCACGTTTTTGGAGCTTATTGTTTCGGACATAGACATAGTCCTCCTCGCGGACAAGGTTACCGAGGTCAAGGACTACACGGAGCCTCATTCGTGCCAGCATCTACGCCAGTTCGCCGACCTGGTTAGCTTCCATCGGTTTTTCACGCCTAATTGTGTGAAAATTGCTGCACCCCTCACAGACCCCTTGCAAGAAGCGAAACGGACGTTTGCTTTTCCCGAAGCCACGAAACAGACGTCCACTTTCGTCAAAGATGCAATCACCAAAATTGCGCTACTCACTTAGTACCCCTCGCTAGCGCCCGTATCCCTCCTAGCAACGCCTCAGACGTTGCATTAGAAGCCGTACTTTAGCAGCATGTCGACGGTTCTTGGAACACTAGCGATCGCCTCCAAGAAGCTTCAGCCGGTATAACTTGATTACGGCGCGTTCGGCAGGGAGTTGCTCGCTGTTCACCTTGCCCTCCGGCGCTTCATACTTGCATTAGAAGATTGCCCATTCACGCTATTCACAAACCACAAACCGCTCGAATATGCGAGACCGTCTGCGGCGCGAAAGTTGTTTCACAGTTTACTGTCTTTTCTTTGTACTGGTTGAGTGTCTGGATCGTCAATATTGCAGTCGTGCAGAGCCGAGTGGCGGCGATGCAAGGGTAATCACAACGACTGCCTGTAAGCAAAGGTTTTGCAAGAAGCCCACTAACAGAATTAGCCTTACTGGGTCGCTGAAACGGCAAGGATAATGCGAAGAAGACAACACTCGCAGACATGGACGGTAATTTCTGTCCGTATTTTTGAAAGAACTGTAGACGCCCTGCGGACCATTCCTCGCTGTTCCGGGATAACTGGACCGAACTGACTGCTTTTAATTAGCATTAACTTCTAGTTGAACTTTGACGGTTCGTCTGGAATCGATTTGAGCACTGACGGCTTGTCCACCCCCGCGAAAAGGCCATGTTTTGCGATCATTCAAATCGCAAAACGTCATTTATCCACCAGAGATTACCCGTTATGTCCGAAGCTAACCACAGTGCGATAAAGGGTAACGTTTTCTGCCAAAGGACTAATGCTAATGGCTTGTCAGTTGTAAAAATGCAAAAAGCATGAAGAATCAATGCCAAGCCGAAGGAATTTTGCCAGTTTATCATGAAAAGTAGAAAAGTCTTTTTGCCTCCTAAAGCCGTAAAATTCACTGGATGTCCTGGTGAATATGATCATTATGTTTCTTTTTGCCCGATAATCCAATGGAAGTGTATTTTTACTGTAGATGTTCATACATCTACACAATTAGATGAATACAAATCGTTTACTCTACTATGAGCGCCAATACGTGTATATATGGCAGCATTTGGGTTACCATATATCTGTATATATACGCACACAAGGAAGCGGAATGTTTACCTTGTTTACAATTTTCGGATGCGTACATGGTAAAAATAAGTGCACCTGTGGGTGCATATTCATTTATGTATAGGTATGCGCTACACGGTTCTTGCTTGATTGGCGAAGGCTGTGGCACGAAAGTTAAATTCTCCCACGTTTTGGTAGTCCGTAGTAAGCAGAAGCCATGTTTGCGTGTTTCCAAAGTTTATTAATTGTAGGGGTCCACTGATGACCCCTAGGTCACCACCACCGGTATCCCTGGAAGCAACGGATGCCTTACGTCTTGAAGAACTAAGCACCTTAAATGATGACGGTGCAGTGGGGAAATTTTTCACGGGCTTCATAATTCCTTGCCCTACCACCAGCACCGTCGCCACCAGCGAATGCATTGACTTCGGTGTCGTCGGCCGAGTGCAACGCGGTATTGGTATCCTTGTCTTCGGCAAAGTAAGTTAAGAACCTCCCCGCCCCCATTAATTTGAACATTTTTTGCAGTTTCCTCCAACAAACGCCCAACCGCTTCGTCACTTACGGTCAATGAAGACAAGTAAATGTCCTGGCAAGTGTCGTCCAAGAGAGACATCGTACCCCGTTTTCTAAAAGGCGAATTGCCTTTATTTTCCTGCAGTCCCCCGGATTGACAACGACGGTCGTTAATCACCCTCACCATGGTAGCCCCAATGGCCTACTGGCAGTCTCCCCACTTCATACCTAAGAAACTTGCACACGCAAAAATTGGATATATAGTGACATCCACTGGTTATAGAGTACCCGTGCACGAGGACTGAATGTTCATCAACACTGATGCACTACAGGACGATGAACAACTAGACTCACAGGGGCAGCTTGCTACTTGAAGGTGAGCTAACTTTTGTGCTATTTGGTTTCTCTGCTACAGTCCTGGCAAAGTGACAAAGTCTACTTAACAAACTTGTAAATGTTTCTAAATTTACGGGGACACGTATCTCCCGAGAAAAAAATTCACACTGTGGCTCCGACTAGCCTCGTCCAAATCCCCGGTGCTCCTTAGTGTGCCGAAGAAAACATCGAATAAGGTAGTCTCACTGCAAGACCTTGCTTTAATGGTGGACACCACCTCAGCCCTATTCGTCATGAATACGGCAAAATTTAAGTTTCACTTAACCCCGGGGTGCGTCCACATGCCCCGGTGGGGCAGCCACGGCCGTTAAACGTACGTTAGACTGGCTGGACAACGGCTACCTAGCGTGTCTTTTAAGCTATCAGAGTCGTCCTTTGTGGACGTAACTAAGATGCAACTCTCTTGATTTTCGAGGGTCCCAGCCAACAGACGGCAACAGCCATTGCCCTCCAGCCATATTTTGCGCCCACGATACGCACCTTTGCTGCATTCAAATAAAGTATTACTCGCAGTGCGCTACTGGTAGTCAGACACAGAAAAATCTTTGCGAACCATTATCTAGCTTTGAGTTAAAGCCCCGTGCTCGGTGAATCACATTGCCTGTTATGATCTTGTGAGCGAAACCACATGGCATTGTATGTTCGGTTTTTTGTTTCCCGTATCTGCACTGGTCCTTTTTTGCCTAATTTTGATCTTGCCTTGAGCATGACTGTCATATGTCGAGAAATATACAAAAACAAACAAAAATTTCAAATTACCTAAGATCGCTCTTACCCCCTATCCCTTCGATTTATATTGTTCACATTCCCTGTGCATCGTCCATGTAAAACTTGATCTCGCCTTGCGCATGCCTCCTGCAAATCGAGAAATATACATTATTATTATTAAAAAACACTTTTCCAATGGGGAGTATAGTTTAATTTCAGTCGGCCAATCCTTTCTGCCTCTGGCGTAAGTCTAACGCGTGTAACTTGACCCAGCCCAATACGGTGCATTTTCCATTTTTAACCGTTATTATCCATCCCGAAACTTTTTTCATCTTGCCTTGTGTGCCGTACGCACACCTGCCGGATGACTGCGGAAGGCAAGTGGTCAACGGAATTGCTTGTGAGTTAAGTGAGCACTGGATACTTGTGAAGTGCTCTGGTATACCAACAAATCATTTTGTTGTCTACTGAAAACATGAATGGACACAGCGGAACTGCCGAAAGTATAAGATTGCTGTTAGAAAAACATGAATTGACCATCTTCAGGAAGATTCCAGAACCCACTGATGTTGCCCAGCGTTACGAGGTCCACAAGGGTCCAAGTAAAAATGGGGAGAATGCCCGTAATCGGCAGGGATTACGAAGAAGGCCGTACCAAAAAAGAAAGAATTAGAACAATGCCGTCCCCCCCTGAAGTTAATATGACAGAAGAATGTCTGGGTTCAGAACGGCGGTAATGCAAAGAGAACAAGAGACCGAAAATGGAGTAAAGATGAGGGATAAACTGAAGATCCCGGAGAGGAACATGAAGGGTTGAAATGTTAGCAGTGCAAATGGGGAAGGGTTCACAGTCCAGCTAATGCCAAATGCGGAGACCTATCAATCATAATTGCTAAATAACCATCCATTAGGAAATCTAAATCCAAAAGGGACATGGACACCAAGTTATTCAGGGAACTAAGGATGATAGGTTTGAATCACAACGTTCGTTTCAAACGTGAGATAGAGCAGACATTTGGAAGATGTCCAAATGCGGCAAAAACCGCGGATCACTAGACCGACAGTTTTGGAATTCGAAAAATAAGGAGTTCATGGGCAAACTTTAAATTATGGGTGGGATTGTATCCAATGTCACGGGTGGCCGCTACTGTGTCTTCTCGGACGGACTGGGGGGCTTCCATGGCGGCTTGAGGCGGCCCAGAAAATCAATATCTAACCCTGAAAAAGTAGATACCTCAGCTTGCAGAGAACACCTTCCCGCACTTGGCTGCAAGAACTGATGAGCCTAAAGATAGGGGATCGGTGGCGCCAGTAATTTAGGATTTACTGCAAGAGGCACAAGAGATATGCTAAGGCAGTCGCGTATAGTTCCATAAGCTAACCGAAGGTGTGCAGAGGACGGTAGCTGTGATAGTTCACTGAGGTAATCAGAAGGTCAGGAGCCAGAAAAACATCGTCTGTGCATAAGCCACAATGGTGCCGTGGGTAGAAGATGGTAGAGGTGAAAAACCCATGCACCTCGTAGTTCTCTGCTTGCGGAAGATGACCATAAACAAGAGGACACCTCAGGTATATACGCTCGTGATCCGGGATGGAATGAAGCGTGGGCTAAATCGGAGAAAGAAGGCAAATGCTGTTTTTATCTACCCCGAAGCGTGCAGTATCAGAAATAAATGGATGGAACTACCTGCCAGGGATAAGGAGACTAAAGCCACCGTTGTCGGGGTCGCTGAGACCCCGCAGGACGGGAAAAATCAGTACTATGTTTAGCGGCAGAATGAGGGAAGTGGCAGGCCGGGGGCGGCGCTGCCCCACTAATAAGGGAGGGCCTGGTGCTTAGGGGAAGAAAAGCAAACATAGGAACCGCAATTATGCGGACGCGCTCAGTGCACACTGAAGTGCCAACTAGGCGAGTAGTCGTCTCTGTAGATATCTGGGGGCCATAGAAGTGGAGGATCGGAAAGTGAAACAGGTACTGGAGCAACAGCTTGCGAAAGCAGGTCCGCTGCTGAAAGTTGGGAGTTTTGACCATACATGAATCTAATGGGATGCAGTAAGCTGCCCACAGTTTGGAGGGGTTTTGGTCACAGGATGGCATGAGGATAAGGCCGCAGCTCAACATGCAAAGAAAAGAATGACTTTTGGGACAACAGTTATCAATCCCCAACATGGTTACCACTAAGTATAAAAATGGCATTCATAAATTGTTCTCTTTGTTATACAACAGCGATCATGGGAGGGTAACCACCTTCCGGTGGTAACATGGAAACTTCGGGAAACTGGACGCAGAGAACATGAAGACAATCAACGCAGGCAACACGCACGAATGAGTGCCAGGGGCCTGTTCTATTCGACCGCTCGCAGCAGATATGGACAAATTATCCAACGAATAAAGAACTCTAATGAGCAGCAACGCAGGAAAGCAGTGGTGTCAAATTAAGCAGGCAGCAGATTTCACTTGTGGTCATAGACCAAGCGTTCCTTAAGTGAAGTGGATCTCAAAAGGGTAGCTGGGCATATTAGAAAAAACGCCGGCTTCCAAACTGCAGAGAGGTAAATAAGATGCGTCGACAGTTGCAGCGTCAGTTGACGATATGCCTTAAACATGACCGTGAAAACTGGTGAGTTAAAGTCGTCAAAGAGATGGAGGAAGCAGCCACACCAGGTATCGATCAAAGACTGTTCAAGCTTGTGCGAGACAGCGGCGGGCGGCGAACTTCGCCTAATGAAGTCGTGTGCGATAGAAAAGGGGGACCCATCCATGGTAGACAAAAGGGGCTGGAACTTTGGAAGGAGCAATTCAAAGATCATTTTGGCTGGCCACACGCCAATATAGTCAGTCCGATACCCACCGACGCGAATAATACGGTGGTCTTTCAACCTCTCAACGGAATTTGAAGTGGAGTCGAATATTCTATTTCTAAAGAACGGCAAAGCAGCCTATCCCAGTCCTTTTAAACCTGGAGCAGTAGTTCAAATGAAACCAAGCATCTAAAATAAATGTGATATTTGAAACAACCAGTGCATTCCGTTTACCTAGGGTCAATAAATGAATGCAAAAATTTACAGAACCGGCAAACGGAGAGACCGCAACATCCATCGTGGGATTAGTTTATTTCCGAAAGTTACTAAACTGTTGGCTTCAATAATGCTGCGCCGTTTGACACCGATTCGTGAGAGCAATATCCGCCAACAACAGGCCGGATTTAATCAAAATTGAAGTTGTATCGACCAAATATGTATTTTTGCCAAATACCCGAAAAGCCCCACAAGGTCACCCAACGATCGAAATTAAAAGCGTTCGAGAGGAGTGTCTCATTTCTCCATTCCTGTTTAACTTCGTTATGAAAGAGGTAATGAGACATGCTCTAAGAGGTCACCGGGATGCAAGAGTTGAACTGGGAAATGGAGGGGAACTATTTAACCTGGACTACGCAGATGACGTTGCGTGCATTTTTGAGTCTGCGGACCATGCACAATGCGCAATAAGTAGACTGTCGAGACCGGTTGTTCGGTTTGGCACGTGCCTTTCACCTTCAAAGTGTAAAGTGCTGTTGCCGGTCTGGACGATGGGAGTGCCGAACTTGGTGCTCCGCGGAGAAGACCTAATGATTCTAGACCGTTTAACTTACCCTGGTACCTGTCTGCCAAACGATGGTAGCCCTGCAGTAGAGGTAAACACGCGTGAATCGAAGACTCCGGCAGCTTACGGTGGACTGGAGCAATTGACGCGTCTTCCTGATATTTCACTAAAGTTGAAATATCGTGTGTACTGTGCCACAGTGCGCTCAGTTCTGTTGTACTGTTGCGAGACATGGAGTATGCGTGTGGGAGATGTTCGTCGGTTAGAGGTTTTGGACCACCGGTGTCTACGTATTATGGCTAGGATTGGATGAAGTGACCGGGTGAGTAATATAGACGTCAGGAATCTGATACTGAGTGCGGGCTCTCAGAACACCTTGTTTCATCGTGTGAAACTTAGTAGACCACGCTGGTTAAGTCACGTGTTGCGTATGGCGAACACTCGTCTACCATATCGTACCCTATTTTGTGTCTCCCCCAAGGAAAGGAAGAAGCCGCGCGGAGGCCAACAGATGACGTGGCAACGTGGAATGAGAAAGTGTACAACGAACTTAGGTAAAGTAGGTGTCTCACGTCTTCGTGGTTGGGGTCCGAAAGCCTCGTTAACTAGCTGGCTGGAGACACTAAATGATATGACAGTGAAACGTGAACAATGGCGATCGTATTGTCCTTTTCTATCGAATCAGAATGATTGAAAACACGTGCGTTTGTACAGTTAGACTGTGTTCCGTGTGTTGGCTGCAGCAGCATCTTATCTCTTCCCGTCTGCGTAGGCTCACTCCCTGTTCCCGTTAGATATTTACCCCCATTATAGAAACGTGTAACTCTGGAGAAAAGGCAGCGGTCAGTGAGGCTCTCCTTCCTGTTAAAATGTGAATAGTAGCGCATACCTACTGAGGAGGGTTACTGATGACCATAATGCAAATGTAGAGGTAGAGTTGTTTGGATTATGGATGGATTCCAGGAGCTCGGCGATACAATTTACCCGATAGAGGAGAAAATGCGTTAGTGTTAACCAGAAAGCGGACAATGGCGGTATGATCATTTGAAGGATATAGACAACCTGGAAAAAGCTTAAATGATTACAAACCGAAGGAACCTGGCGGCAGTTTAGAAAGTTCAAAAATCAGACGATAAAATTATCAAGAAAAGCTGGAGCACGTTTATGCTATTCTTGGTTGAAGGAGGGAAAAACCCGAACATCCAGTACCACCATGCTCGTTCAAACGGTCGGTTAGAAATGGTGTCGGGAGATCCATATCGATAGACGGAGTGGACGTGTTCGAAGGAAGTGGTAAAGCATTTGTCCTCAGTCAATAATTTGTGAGTGTGCACCGGCGAGGTACTGGCCAGCAAACGGCGACTGACTTCACTTTTGCTACTACCCAAATTTTGAGGATGCGCAGCGTTTGCTGGAGGAGAAAACCTGAAGAGGTGTGAGGCGTCGGACGGAGTCCATAAGCTGTCTTAAAACCGTTAGCCACTATACTGAGTGAACCAATATGTGGTCCCTTCCAGGCCTAGATTACCCACGGCAGACTCAAAGTCAGCAGAGGACACTGAAGCCTCTCCAAAACACTCCTTTGGGGGCGGTTTTTCTAGTTGCCGTAATTATATGGGGTTTCTCGTCAGACTTGTTGATAAAATCATGATTTGATATTTTCGTCATTGTTCTTCCGGGCAAAAACAAAACTTCACTGAAAATTTATCATTTATATTTTGATGACAACAGTTATTATTCAGTGAATTATTGATGAAGGGCAAATCAGTCACTGGATTTTGTAAGACGTTAATTTGTTGTTGTCTGTATACATTACATGCATGATTTTCTTGTCTTCATTCATGCATTCTTTCCTTAGGCAAGGCTTCTTCAGTAGTTTTAATGAGGTCAACTTGTCGGGGCCACCTCATCGCGAGATCTCGTCATCGTTCGCTTGATGTGGATTGCTCTGCATGCCGCGCTGTCCTTGGTTATTTTTGGTTAGGTGACTTATCGACCACCCTTATGGATTACATCACTGAATCTCACATAATTTATGCGACAATAAGAAAAATAAAGTTATTTCAGCGGGACATGGTCCTCTGCTTTGTGCATATTGTTTGCATAGCTTGTTCATGAACTGTCTTTCTTATTGCCTTGCGTTTCATTATCATTTGAACTTGACTTAACTAAATGACCGTAGAATCTCATTGATCAAACCGGTCATATTCTAATGCGACAGGCATTGGCGATATATTAATAATATAGTGTATATTTCTCGACATCCGATAGGCATGCTCAAGGCAAGATCAAATTTATACAAGGATAGCAAAGTGGCGACACGGCAAATAAAAACCAGACATCGAGATGCAATGTGTCTGTGCTATCATGAACAACTTGCAGTGTGATAGACTAAACACGGGCTTTCGGGCTCTTCAATCAAAGCTAGATGATCGTTTGCCAAGACTTTCTGGGTCTGATTATCAGTCGCGCACTGCTAGTCATTCCATGTTTAACTTCATCAAAGGTGCGTATCGCCGGCGCCAAATTTGGCTGGGAAGCAATGGTGGACGTTGCAGTATGGCCGAGTTCCTCAAAAATGGAGTGCTATATAGTGAAGATGAAGATCAGCATGGATATAATAACTGGATGAAGATGAGTCAAAACCACACCGAATGTCATACGAGGTTGATGGAGAGTAGTAATTACCAACAGTTAAGTGTAAAAATAATGCCGAAGATGAAACAGCGGAAAACCTTCAAGGTTGTAGCGAACTATTTTCGGGACGAAATTTTATGAATACTTGTGGGCGGAGAGAAAATTGGATTCACAAGAGTGCTCACTGAACTTATGTGGCTGGGAGCGGACTGTGGGTTATGGCTGGAAGTAAGCGAGTACGTGTAAGAATTATAATCAGTCCTTAAATACCCTTAAAACGAATGACCTGTGTGTTGTCCTTGTTTAATATCGGAGATTATGGTGTTCTCTGGCGGTAGAGGTCTGGTAGTCGGGGGGTTGTACAGCATTTTAGTGGTGTTAGTACCAGTGTTTTGGCCATTCAAAATGGTTCATCTGAAATGAGGTGCCTGGAGCGGTCATTGGCGCAGCTTGGTTCGCCCTAGGATTACGCGGCCCAGTACTGGAGTGTCAGATCCGGATAACAGCTTCCTAACAGGGCTGGGCAACCAGCGCATAAGATGGAGTGGAGCTTTCGGCCAAAGTTGGCGTAGCATCTGTAGTCACTGGCGAGCCTGCAGAACAGCCGGAGGGAGAGGGCAGTCTGGAATTTGTTCCATCCGGTGTTAAGTTGAGTAAATAAAAATGGAAACTGACAACAATCAGTTTCGTACGGAGAATACAGGGTCCGAACGACTTTCTTGAACTACGCAGGAGAGAGTGTTCCGGTGACGGGACTGTTACAAAAACTTAAAGCCCGTTTACTCCCTATAGGGTATATGGCACAGTCAATCCTAGGCTGCATGGTCTTAATTCGTAGCTTGTTGCTCTATCATCTTTGCAGGTGTAGATTGCAGTATTCTCATAGGACGGATAGCGCAAGGGTTAGAGAAAAAAGTCACTACTTGTTCCATTTGTGAAACTCCTCTGGTCTACGGGCCCGGTGTACATGCTACAGGGAGTCAGTTATAACTGACCATGTGATCTTTCGCCGATGTTTACTACTTCCAACTTCCAGAATAGGGCATAACTGAATGGTTCGCGGATGGCAGTGTGGGCCGAATGCTAGGACAGGATTTGCCAGGAGAAGTCAGAGAGGAGAGAAGGAGAGGCTTGAGAATATTGGGATCAGTAATTTTTTGTTTGAATAAGACGACAGCAACTTGTGTCACGTGGTAGTTTCAGTAAATGTGCAGGAATAATCAAGAAAGAAAACCGACGGCAGTTGTTATAGACGTCAGCACACGTACCAGGTGTGCGGTTGGGGGAACAGGGGCATGTTATAAAATCGAGGGGTGGGTGGTGAAGCATAAGGGGCTAGTCCAATAAGCTATTTACCCAGACCGTCCAACAAAGTAGCCAAACGCTTATTTACCGAACAAGGGCGGTGTGGGGTTTCCCCTTTCGCAGGGTCAGGTCTGAGCTGATAGCATACATATCCATTGTAGAAGGTGGCCCATTCCTTCGCAGCCCGAGTATGCTTTGGTTGCTGGGGTCAACTTGATCCAGCAGAGCCTTTTTCCCTTTTTTATTTTAAACGGAGGAATAATTGAGCCCATATAGGTACTTTCCATAGTTCCTCCGCGTGACCTTAATTTTCCACGTTGTTTTTGCAACTGCTGGGGGTGGTCTGTTTTCCCCACATTCGGAGAAACTGAAGCAAACCTGGCGCATTCATTTAGGTTTTCTCATGTAGGGATTAAGGAAAACCAAAGTGAAGATAAGCAGGTACACGGAGGATGGTAATTTATGCCATAAAACACAGACATGTACATATGGCTTCGTCATCGTCAATGCCGTGTCTTGTTTTCATTAACGAGTGCTGCCTGAAACTTACTAATGTGAACTTGTGTGTTGCGAATCACATCGTCTGTGTGACGTGGACAGATTTTCCTTTTTTATAAATGAAACTAGGCTGAGTATTTAAGGGAAAAGTGCCTACCTGATTAGATTTGGCACCTTACGGTAATCAAAATGAGTGGTTAGGAGTAGTACGACGGACCTGGAATGTGTTCTCTGATGAAATGTTTGCGAACAGAGAAACTAGCTCCCGTAACACTCAGCATAAAGACAGGATCCTTTATTTTGGCAGAGTGAATAAACGGAAAAATATCTATGGGGAAAAGAACCAGGGTTGAGAAGACCGATATAAGGATGGTTTTTCGAGGTTATAATTGACACAGCGCACAGCATCCTTCCTCTATTACATTCCTTGATACTATTCAATGTCGTCGTTTGAGATTTAAGTTTGGGAGACTTTATTATATTAAAGGGTAAAATCCGAAAACCAAATTCGTACGCCCGAGTCCGTGAGAGACAGTGGTACCATATACCAATAAGGGTACCAGGTGAGCTTAAGTTGACCATTAAACGGTAGAGAAAAAGGGGCATCATCCGAACTAAGTTTGATCGCGTGAATAAAAATTTAGGCCAACTAGTTGAACTAAAAGTCTAGGTAGCCTGCAAAAGCTTGGTCTCGACAGATGTTGGTCCAGTTAGGTTGAGAAATGAGGATACGCTCAGAAATTTGGACAACAAAATCTTGATTTGCGTTAAACTGGCAGGACCGGACATGGTCTGATGATCTATTCTACATAATGAATTAAAACTGTGAAGATCTGACCAAAAGGACACCTTAGAAAGTCGTATTCCTGAGGTAGTAAAAGCATTTATTGGCAAACCGAATGGCGTTTCCAGCCGTGTGCTTCTGACCTTAAGATTTTGAAGAGGAATGCGAGGTAAAGTTTGACTTGACGTATCGAAACGGGGTCAGGCTCTGGCAACTCGCAACGTTCTCTGTAACTGAGGCTTGATTTTGGACCAAGAAGATTCTTTGCGAATGCCCGCTCTGCTTTTTGTAGTACAACATGATCAACTCTAAACATGTTCTTGAAAATGACCGAGCAGTATTCCACTTGCGGTCTACAATGTGATTTGTATAGCATCGGCCTACATCTTAGAGAGCGGAATGTTTTAACGATGAAACTATTACTCCTGTTTGCGTTTGCGATCTGGCAAATAGCTTGCTCGTGGAAGTTGAAAGGGGAGGATTATTGTAGACCTAGATCGTTTACACAGTGAGTGGTTAGTATTTTCTTTGCAGCGACGGGTGGCGGGACCAATATTTGGATTATTTGGGCCAACAATATGTATTCATATTAGGGTATTTTATAAAACTTTACTGCGTTATTGAAGCCACATCTAACCTTCACGCCCGGGGGCGAGGATGTGCGCATTCATGGTTCAAGGGATGCATCTTCTCCTCCTCCACTTGAGCCTTATTTGCACAAACCTCGGCAATGCACCGCAGGCCGTAATATGACAAAGGTGTTTCGTTGCACAGTAGGGCGTTCGGCAGAAGCTTTTCTTCAGGCGAGAATTCGGTTCACACATGACACGCTGTCGGGTTAAGTCGCAAAACTGGCGCCAGCGGCAAGACTATGCAAATGAAGAACACCATACGCAGCAACAAATCACCGGGCAGTAGTGTCTTGGCACGCGTAAATCCGGCTGCGGTGGTTGGTTTTGATGAAAACCATGTGTACTATCGAGCGTATGCGAAGGACGAAATTTTTTCAAAAGACCGATAACATCTTCCCAGCTGAAAATTTTTAGCCATCAGATACCACTACGAAATGTTGCGCACGGGAAATCCCATGTGAGGGTTACGGCATTGCTCTGTTGCGACTGTATACTATTTCCATTTTGAACAGTTGGCTATCGTGAAAAGTCAGTAAATTAATTAGCTGATATCACTTTTATTCTAAATGCTTATGTCTTTGAATTTTTCGGGTAGAACTCACTCATCGTCGAAAATGACTTAGGGATGAAGGGAAGATAGTAAGTCTTTTGGCCCTGCACCCTTGTAATTCTTGTGGAAAATTTGATTAAATAGGACCTGCCCCCGCCCGTTATTTGCAAAACCCGTCGCGTTGCAGTGCATCATACTTCATGTAGGCTAGCCATTTTTCTTGGTATTATCTGGCTCCAGAGAATTATGGGCAAGCAATCGGATTTCAACAATCTTGGGATAGCTATCAGAGTTACCGTCCTTGGAGGCCACGGTCGCCTTCCACCGCTATGGCAAAACAACGATGCTAGTCCCATACTAATCCGAACACGGTTATTAAACGGGAAACCCGTCGTTCTAAGTAAGTTTGAGGCTTTTTTTTCCCACACACTGCAAAATCCAAAAACAAGTACTCCCGGAGCCACCGGGGTTGGAAGGCGTCAATGTTTGTTCAGGGAACACCGCTGCAGGCTTTAGACTTAAATATCCAAAACCCAACCCTAGTAATTCCGCGTGACTTCCCTTTCGCTCATTCATATTTAAATTTGTAGGGAATCGCTACAATTCACACCATGTGATTCCACTCCCATACTGAGCCCAAGGAACCAACATTCTCGCTATGCAATTCGCCCGATTGTCTGACATAATCAGACAAGAAAGATGTGTCCAATGCGTACCTAGCACCAGCAAGTACGTCGAAAGGACAAAGACTCAGCTGTCCACGACGGAGTGGGGCGAAAATTTACCGTAAGAGTGCACGATTCCAACTGTCATATCGCCAATACCAGGTGCTTTCTTTTCCGTCATGGAATCCCTGGATGAAGGTAAAAGTGAGATCAGCGCCGTTCGCCAACAATTGATCCCTGCGAATCAAAAAATCAACCCGGTGGGTATTCCTGTGGAAAACGTGGGGATCTTCAGAAGGCTAAATGAAAAACTACAGGACACCGGCTGTTATTAACAGCTGCTAACGTGGGCTTTGATTACTTCGTAACTTGGCAGGCAAACTTCTTGCAGACCGTCTCGAGTAGCACATATAGTGGCTACACTCGTAAGGTCTTGCGTCAGCTTATGACGACGGAATGCTTAGTAAAACGGCTTTGGCCGAGACAAAAGTGTTCGTTTGTCGTGGGTGGGTAATAATTTCAGATGTCACTGTTTCCTAGACGTTTCCCGGCACAACTGCGCCAGCCCAACGATATCCAGCAAGCGCGAAAAGATTCGTTGCTTACAGCGCAGCAGAAAAATGGTGCAACGTGAATGGGGTGAAAAGTCTGGAGCACTGCTGTACAATATTCGTCCGACGAGACGAGACATTGCCCTTTAACGAACAACGTACTGTCTGCATGTAGTGACTGCATAATGCCGTTTCTATTGCACTTATAGATGCCAATTTCTTGTCGGTCGGATGGTTGCCTATATCTTGCTTGCTTGAACGTTAGTACATAAATGTATATAAAGTGATGCAATCATTTGCACAGCTACCCACGGGTCAAGCAAATATAAGTTAACCTATGCGCAGCTGAGTGTACTAGGTTCAGGCCTATCTTCCTTTCATTTCAGTATATCGAAGAATAGCAAATGATATCTCATAGGTCAACGGAATATAAAATCCACGCAGCCGGATGGTATTTGGTATACATTTTTGAGTTTAGATTATAATGCATTTCAAATAACAACGCCGGTTTTGTTTTGTTTCGTTGAAAACCGTTGTGTTGGGAAGGGAAAACTGGGTATAGAGATGGACACAAGGAGACTGCGAGCTCCCACTATTTGCACTTAGATTTAGGTTGGGCACCATAGGATTTCTTTATCCTGGAGTTTGTATTTTGGTCTTAATAAGCATTTACTGGGAGATTTTGTGCGGTAGTGACGCAAATGCACACCGGGGTGTTAGCCAACGCTTTTGAAAAACAGTCCCAAAAACGGCCCTTAGTTTTTGCAAATTGCTTGTCTTGGGGTCGGGTCCGGGATCTATGAAAGGGCTGTTTAAGGGCGTTTGCGCTGATCGGGCCATCAGTGGACTGGAAGGTAGCGGCGGTATTAGCTATTCAAAAGAGAGGCCCGCGCAAACAGATGGAAAAATACTGACCGATGGGTATATCTTCGCAAGCGTCCAGATAGACTAATGAGGAGGCACACGGGTAAGTAACTGATGAAATGCTCGCTTTGGTGCGAAGCGCAGCACGGTCTCATTGAGGAGGGATTGTATCTCACGCATTTACTGCGGTTTCCAGATCAGGTTGCAGCGAGACTGGAGGAGGGGCAAGTTATATAGGCAAAATACTTAGATCTCAGTAAGGCGTTTGATTCGGCAAATCACTGATGTGTAAGACGCAGCCTTTCGGAATCCAAGGCTCTATATCAGGATTTTGGATATTCTGACAAATAGATCTATCTATGTCAAGGTAGGAGCCGAAAGTTCAGGGCGGCTCGGGGCAGTAGACAGGGTAGAAAAGGAAGCAGTTCTTGGACCGCTACTATTCCTTTATATAAACGAACTTGCGGCACAGATGTGGCTACCTTGTTTAATCCATTCGAACGACGTGAAGGTCGTGGGAGCAAGAAGTCGCGGTGGGCTGGCAGGAGAACAGTGCTTGACTGCGCTGGGGAGTGTGATACACTACTAAATGAGAGCAAACGTCACTTATTAACCACTGACTTAAAGGGACTAGATAGTGGTCGAAAAAGAGGAGTCAGCAATTGTTGCACTATGACGGACGTGGCAGTAGTCATGATCACAGAATACAACCATGTAAAATGCTGCAGAACCGAATGTTCTAACGCGAAACTTTCATTACGGTTGCATGCCCTTAACATTTGTGACCACTTGTGCGTCACTTACTCGGCTCCGTACGATCGCGATGCTGGGAACCCTGAAACATGACCGGTACAAGGGAAAGACAGATGGACGCGGCAGCAGGTCGAGTATATTTGGACAGCAGCGTACGATAGAAGCGTGAGAGTGGAGCGTGCGCGAGCAACGCTCAAATGGCGACCGCGATTGGCGGTCAATGCTCGGTTAAACAAGCTATCCGGAGGAACAAATCTAGGTTCCGCTACACTGCTGCCAGAAATGCAAGAGGCAGCTCTTCGGACTGCCTTCCGCGATATTCTGTGGAAAAATAGGAGTATTTATCCCTCTGTATAAGGCGACAGTCAGGCCATATTTGAAGTATTCCGTACAGGCATGGGCGCCATTCCTTAAAATCATATAGATTGCTCCAATATTAGTAGAGGGATCGAGAGGCAGGTCGAACGCCAGAAGGCTGAACGACCTAAACCTGTTTCCAAAGGGGGAGCGTAGATTCCTGAGCTATATGGCCGAAGCTTTCAAGGTACTGATGGGTTTGACAGCAGTAGGCCTCGCTCAGATGTTTAGACGAGCTACCGAGGAGAGGACGCGAAGCAATAGTGCAAAGCTGTGACATTTCCGCTTTAGATTAAATGTGCATACAAACGTTCTCTTCTATAGGGTAACCGGAGCTTGAAACTCGCTATCATCAGAAGAATTAAGTGCCGAAAGCCTTAGCGTGTTTAAAACATCAATAGATAAAACGAAGTACCAGAGTGCTAGGATGCAGAGGACTGCAGAAGGGGTCGAGTGACGAGAACATTTGTCACCATGGTATTACGAAATAATGGATTGCCTCAGTAATGAGAACAGGCCTCTATCCTTTTCTCATTTTAGCGGAAACGGTGCTTCTGTAGCAAAGCAAATTGGAATCTTGGAAAACAAAACTGGTGGTGGTGGGTGCTAAACCTTGGGCATACCATTGAGTGAACTGTAAGCGCGGTTGACCGTTGAGGTCACTGCTGTGGAATGCAAGGTGAACGGAATTACGAGTACCACTCGTGCTCAGGTAGCGCCTTCCTGTTTCCAGATTCAATTTATTGATTCACACTGAGAATTTGGCTGTTCGTCATTGATTAACTATCACTTTTTGTGGCAAGTGGGTACACGAGTACAGCTGCCATCGGAAATATCATGGAACTTAAACTAATAAGTCTGTGTTTTGATTGCCAATGTCACATGAAATTAGGAAGGGGGTAGTAGAGTTCAGCCATGATGATTGCCACTCAGTGAGTTTTGAATTGTCTTTCGAAGAGTACCATCTTGGTGAAATTGAGACTTGACACAATTACGTATGGTCTTGCAATAACCAATTCAGAATTCATGAGTTCGTTCATCTGATAGTACCTGACTTGACGAATGTAAAGAACTACTCGAGGAAGTTATGACAAGATGAAATGATGCTAGGAAAATAAATAAGAAACGCTTAACGCGGCCGACATCTGCAATACCAACGATTACTCTCTTGATGACCGTTTTCCTGTTTTATATAAGTCCTGGGCCATTGAAATGTTTTCAAGCAGTAGGGATTCATTGTACATAATAGCTCTTATCAAAGGATTCATAGAAGTATATATCAAATACTACCCAGTTTATCAATATAAAAATATCAAGAAATGATATTGCAGAAAACCGCAACGCGGCAGTTGTTCATTTAACTCTCACTCAACCATGACGCACCATCTCGTCATTAAAGAAACAAGAAAACGCAAGGATTAAGTAGGAAAGTTTTCTTCTGATCTGTCTGAGTTGATTTTATGATAGCTTAGCAATATGAGCAGTTGACACTAGTAGAATACCAAAAACCATACGAATATAGATGAAGAATGTACTTTCGATTCCCGACTGTTTTCTGTGAGTATAGATAAGCGACAGTAGTTTTAGTTCCTAGTAGAAGCAGATGATTCTTGAATTTTAAGTTATTTTCGAAGTATCATATTCGATAGCGAAATACCTAACGCGCGTTTTAGTTGATGAGGGCGAAATTTATAATTGCCACTTGTACACAGGTTTATAGTTTAAAGTTATTCATGAAATCTCTTGACCTAACGAGTCTAAAGAGCATCCATTAGGATCTTACAGCCTTTGGCTAAACTGGTTGGCTCACGTGTAACCTTTTGCTATTGCTTTGATGACTCGGATGGGTTGTCAAAACTGCACAGTTAGGCAGCATTTAATTTAACGATCATATTCGTTAATTAATCAACTTACCACCAATTGTTGACCGGTCCCTTCCGCCACAATGGACGCCCATCACGACGTTCTCCTTTCAGACGAGCGAAATCGTTCAGTACTATTGTATTGTATAGATCTTTGCGCACAATAAATAATGTCGCAGTTCAGTCAAAAGAATTAGGGGGGAAATAAGTAAGTAAAGTAAAAATACACTCATCGCCTGTTAAATAATATGATAGAACTTATCCAGGAATAATCATAGGTTGGTCAGAAATTTGGCTGGAAAATTGCCACGGTTTGTAGAACCGATTGTACTAACACAAATCTCTTAGGAGATTGGCTGTCGAATGACTGTCTGAATTGGTTGTTCGCAAAAGCTGTGAACAGAAACTGTCCGAGGAACTAAGGTCTCCAATGAGCAACAATGTAGATGGGCAGTAGGATCACATTATGCAGGCTATGCATTAGGCAACAGATCTAGCGTTCATAAAAACACTGGATCTCGCAAGCGTCGCTAAGTCTAATGGAGCAAAAACGACAGCTGCCTAACTG
>LUCM01006772.1:7845-18068 GCA_008360955.1 Fasciolopsis buskii
AGGTTAGGAATCTGGTATTGGGTGGCACTTCTGAGAATAGTTTGTTTTAGCGTATGAAACTTAGTAGAGTGCACTGGTTGGGTCACGTGTTGCGTATGACGAACACTCGTTTACCATACCGTGCCCTATTTTGTGTTCCTCCTAAGGAATGGAAGAAACCATGTGGAGGTCAACAGATGACGTGGCAACGGTAGATGAGAAAATGCGCAGTGAACTTAGGTAAAGTAGGTGTCTCACGCCTTCTTGGTTGGGGTCTGAATGACTCGTCGACTTGCTGGCTGGAGACAGTGAAGAATATGGTAGTGAACCGTGAACAGTGGCTATCGTACTGTCATTTTCTATCGCATCAGAATGATTGAAAACACGTGCGTTTGTGCAGTTAGACTGTTTCGTGTGTTGGCTGCAGCAGCATCTTCTGTTTTCCCGCTTGTGTAGGTTCACTCCCTGTTCCCCTTGGATATTCACTTTTCTTATATAAACGTGTGACTTTGGGGAAATTTGGCGGTCGATGAGGCATGTCTTGCTGTTTAAAGCTGTACGATGATGACGATGATAAATGGTCCAAGAGTTATTGTTCTATCCAGGGGACTTGCAGTGCTTCCCAAATTGGGGTGTATCAACTCCCTCTTGTTGTGTAGGACCAGGCAGATCTTCACTAGGATGTTACCGGATGCAAAAAAATTAGACCACCTCCAGCGGTTCACCATTGCTATATGCTGGTGTTTCGTCTGACTGTTTCCTTTCCACACCACTTCGAGCACCCCGGGATTCTTGTTTCCCGGGAGCCTGATGTGTTGGTAGTCCTGAGTTTTGCATGAGTCAACAGCCGATTCACCTTCGCGGTTGCATTCAGATCACCATTTTACACGATTCCCTTGCAAGTTTCCTGTCATTCTTCTTTCTTGGAATATGCCCTTGGTTGTATAGCCATTCCCGGGAGCTTGACGGCCGTTTCGCCTGCGGTTTATCTACCAAGTATAACACTCCACTTTTGATGTAGTCCTACTGTGCCATCGCCGATATGGAAGGTCGTCTCCGGACGATTCCCAGCGCCATAACTTACAGTGGTTTGGACTAGTCCGTTGCTGCGAGAACGGGTTTCGACTGATGAATTCCTCTGCGTGAATAAGTTAGTTTTCCGCAACACGTACCTCCAACATCCCAGGAACTACTACTAACAGGGTATTAAAACGACAGTCGCTCGTCGCACTAGATCGGCTATGCCGTTGGCTTCGTCGATGGGAGACTGCCGCACGTTTCAGGGCACACAAAGACAGGTAATATGAACGATACGGACCTCGTCCTGGTGCGTGCTCGCTTTGAGCTCCGTTTGCCTATGCGCCCAAGGAAACTACCACCAAGTCGATTAACTGTTTCAGCCTTGAAATTGCCGGATAACGAAAGATCCTGTCGACTGCTTCCGCGGCTTAGTAGAGCACTCATTTTTACACTAATGGACGAGGTCTCGGTGGAAAATCAGTGAAAGGCGATCAAAAAGGGTGATTCGAGAAGCTGCCTGGAAGGAACTAGGGTTATCTTCGAAACAATTAAAAGATTGGATCTTTGAAACTGCTGTTCTGCTGTCAACCAAGGCAAAAGAAGCCTGTCTGACAGGTAGCTTAAGATGCCACACGGTGCGTTCTCGTCAAGAGCAGATTGTAACGGGTACTATTTAGGAATGTCTGGGAAAATGGAGGCCGCATCAGAAACTGGCGGGTCATTTCGACTTACTCCCTATGGTTCGAAAGGCTATTAAAAACCTGAATTCGCTCTATTTAAAGCAGCAATTCAACTCATCCAAGAACAGCACACGAAAATCGAGAGAGCATTTCGACCAACTTCCCAATCTACTTGTCAATCAAACGGCGAACCCATCATCTTCAGTGCGGCTCGGATCATGCGATGCCAATGGCGAACCGCCAAGGCATGCAGAAATCGTGGGTGTAGTTAACCACCAGAAGAACAGAAAAGCTGCTGGAGAGAATAGTTTTCCGCCAAAAGTATGAAAAACTGGTTTAACACCGTCGATTGGCAGGTTTCACGAGCTATTCTACTCGATATGTGAATGTGAGATATTTCCAGTCGGTTGAGATACATGGGTCTTGCTAACTCTTCCGAAGAAGATCAACAAAACTTTGTGAGGTCTACTAAGATGTCTGCTTGATTGAATGACAACACACCAGTGGCGATCATGTTATTTTCTATCGAATGAGAATGATTGAAAAAGTGCGTTTGTACGGTTAGACTGCATTCCGTGTGTTGGCTACAGCAGCATCTTATCTTTCCCACCTGTGTAGGTCCACTTCCTATTCCCCTTGGATATTCACTCTTTTTATAGAAATTATGTCACCTTGGGGAAAAGGCAGTGGTCGGTGAGGCTTGCCTTACTGTTTAACGCTGAACGATGATGATGATGACAATGACTTCAATATTATTCTATATATAACCTATTCGAGAAAACAAATTAGCGAACAAGCTCATTTTCAGCAATTGGCACTTATGTCGTCGCATCACAATATATTGGGAAAAATTTAAGGGATTGGATGAAAATGTGGGTGTTCCATGCATAACCCGGAAACGTATAGTCGTTTTGTGTTAATTATTGTCCGGTCTGGGGTTTGCATTGTGGGGAAGTGTGGGCCAAATTAGTTGGAGGTTAATCACATTGTTTTTGATCGCACAGTAGAGGCTTCTTAAATCGGTTCGCGACAGTTGCTGTGCTCAAGACACGACTGATTAGCAACCTCGATTATTGATCCCGGACCTTTTACAGTACACGAAAAGCTTGCATCAGGTCATCGGTATGGTTTGTCTATGCCAGGTGTGAAATCATACACCAACCGAAGTTCCGCGTCTTTCATGTTGCGGTCCGCTCCGTGCTCATCTGCATTTGGGAATCGAGGATACCGGGAGGTTGCTTGTAATGGCTTTTTTGGGACAGTCTGGGAGGAACCTATCTGTGATAGTGGAATTAGGAAACCATGGTACGATATTCAACAACCGTCGGCTGCAAAGTTTCGGTCATGTTCTACGGCGCTCAGATAGAACTTACTCGACAAACACCGCGCTCCGCACCTTGTCGCGTTGATGACCAGCTGAAAACGTAGACTTGTGACTAGTCACCGTTGCTGGAAGCAACACTGGCTGACTGTCTGAACGGATCTTGCCTCCATTTGCAATGCTTGTTCGAGATTGATTCGTGATGTCCCTGGAAGCGACTTATTCTCTAGCAGGAGATAATCGTGTGAAAGTAAAAAGAAACGTTCCGACAGCCTTGTTGACCACTTCCGATTTCCTGATGTAATTGGACGACGCTCCTTTAATTATCGTTCTCTGTACTAGGTTGCCCGGTTGCTCAGTGGCGTTGAACATCGAAAATTAAGGTGAACGTTCGTTGGTTTGATGTTGCTGTTTCTTGCTTGATTAGCTAAGGTTGTAGGATCTTGTTCAGTTAAGTTGACATGAGGAAGAAAGTTTATGATTTTGGGCATCCATACTTTGTGTGGTCGGTTTGTGAAGAATTCCAGGACACTCAGAATTTCGGAACGTGTTTGTGACGAATGCAGCAGACAGTCTCTTCGCTATGGGAAACGGTCTTTGCTTCGTCAACTAGATACTACAAGTGAGTTTCTTATTGTGACGAATACTAATGTAGTTTCTAGTTTCATTCGTGTCACTTGACATATTGCAATTCGTGTTGTGTTCTTCCGATTTCAGGAAAAGAAAATCGAAAGCCAACCGCGTCTCCCAATAGTCCAGAATCCTGTTTTCGATCCTTCCCAATCCGTGTTCCCGCAAGTGTATAATCCGATCTCCCAGCCATACTTCCCACAACCTCCAGTCGCGGTTTGCTCTCCTGAGGTCAATTTTGGCCGTCGGTCATTCGGTACGCAACATCCAGGATCCGAAGTGAGGTCCGCTTCATCAGAATCGGATTCGTCTGACAAAGAGAACAGCACTGTCAATATGACCCCGTCACCATTGGTTCAGTCGAACTCGTCGCCTGAAGAAGTTAGAACGAAACAGAATCCTACTCTAAGGGTTCCCCAAACCAGCGGACGCAGTAATTCGTGAGTTTTCTGTTTTCCCAGGAGAGGTTTTGCTCGTTACGTTATCATCGATCCACCGGTGGTGATTGTCGTGTCTTCGAAATTATCCAGCGAGGAAGGAGGCTGGGAACTTGGTCGATATGTCATTTTAGCCAACACATGTATAGCTCAACCATGACGCATTTCGGAGATCAAAGTGCGGTTTATTCACAACAATCTCGTGCGAGACTACACCTTGACGTGGTGTGACGGCTTGCCTGCCTCCATGATCCAACGAGCTATACAGGATGGCTTATCTCAAGCCCAAGATCCAATCATGCCTAGAAAGTCAATGGGTAGAGGCCTGACAAAGTAGTCTCCTAGTCCTCCAAGTTGGGGGTTGATCTGAGTTAGCAGCTCAGTCGGAAAAACGATTAGAAGAATAATTGATCCAAGTAGATGGGCTTCAACTCAGCTATTTCCCGCTGCCTTGCGGTCCGGTTGGTTGAGAACCCTAATCGTTCTTCTGCTTAGCGGCTGGATTCCCTAGCAGTACACGTCCATTATTCCTCATGGGTTCCACGCCTACAAATAATTCCATACTGCATCGGTCGACGCACAGGATAATCAGGACCGCGCTGCTCATTGCATCGAGCGCAAATGGGGTGGGTATTGATAAGTACGCTACTGCTCAGAGTTCCCTTTCTTTTATTCAACCTGCTTTGTCTGTCTCCAACCCAATCTATTTGCCCCTTCTGCCTATCCATAGTGTCCCCACTGATACGACGCCCGATACTCGCAACGGTTTATTGCCAAGTAGTGTAGTAGGTGGTTTTCAGTCTGTTAGCTCACATTTTCTCAAGCCTCGTCAGCCTCTGGATCTGGGTTCCTTCAATGTGCGCACTTTAATGCAGGCTGGCCAACAAGCGTGTTTGGCTCTGACAGTAGAATCACTCTTGATTGATGTCTGCTGCATGAGTGAAACACGAATTCAGGATTCGAGTAGAGTAATTCAAGTAACTGTGCCAAACGTCTCGTCAAGATATTTTCTTCGCACTTCCGGAGACGAAGCAGCTCAAGCTGTGGGTGAACGTAGTGTAGGAATAGTGTTGAGTGAGAAGGCTGAAGCAGCCCTTTTAGACTGGATCCCAGTCAACATTCGCTTGTGTGCCATGAGACTGCAGGGATCAGTCGGCGTCCGAAAGGATAGTAGTGTTAAGCGTAGTTTATTTGTTATCTCAGCATACGCTCCAACAGACTGCAGCACTGATATGGAGAAAGACGAATTTTTTGATGACCTCGTCACTCTTGTTCGGAAGAGCAAAGACTGTGACATTGTGGTGGTGGCAGGTGACTTTAATGCACAAGTTGGGAAACTTAGTACATCGGAGTCCTGTTTAGGCGGGCGATGCGCTTTGCCTGCACAGCGAACAGACAACGGGGAAAGACTTCTCCAATTCTGTGCGGACAACAATCTATTCCAGTCTAGTACAAATTTCCGGCACAGTTCGCGTCGCACAGCGACATGGCGTTCTAACTCGACAGGTACTTTGAGTCAGATTGACCATATCGCAGTTAGCTACCGTTGGCAAGGTTCTGTCCAGAACTGTAGATCATACTGGACCACGTAGGTCGAATCGGACCATGGATTAGTTTTAATGCGATTTTTGCTGCAGCTGAATGGCCATGGACGGAGGCCACAAATCCGATTGGCTGTCGAACGTTTGTCTGATTCGGCTGTTCGCAACAGCTACGAACAGAAACTATCCGAGGAACTAAGAACTGCGACTAGTGGCAATGTAGACGATCAGTGGCATGAAATTAAGCAGGCTATGCATTTGGCATCAGATTTCGCCTGCGGTCCCAGATCTAGTGTTCATCAGAAACACTGGATCTCTCAAGCGTCGCTAATTCTAATGGAGCGAAAACGCGAGCTGCCTAACTGCAAGGAAGTGAATAAGATGCGTCGGCAGTTGCAGCGTCAGTTGACCATAAGCCTGAGGAATGACCGCGAAAGCTGGTGGGTTAAGTTAGCCGAAGAGATGGAAGTGGCGTTGGAGGTTAATCGACATTGTTTTGATCGCGCAGCATAGAGGCTTCTTAAATCGGGTTGCGCGGGACAGTTTGCTGTGATCAAGACACGACTGATTGACGACAACCTCGATTATTTGATCCCGGACTGTATTAGCAGTACACGGAAAAGCTTGCATCAGGTCATCCGGTTTATGTTTGATCTATGCTAGGCTGTGAAATTCATACCCCAACCGAAGCTTCCGCGTCTTTCATGTTGGCGCGTCCGCTCCGTGGGCTCATCTGCAATTTGGGATCGAGGATACCGGCTGAGTTGCTTGTAATTGGCATTTTTGGGACAGTCTGGGAGGAACCTATCTGTGATAGTGGAATAATAGGGAAACCATGTTACGATATATCAACCAACCGTCGGCTTGCCAAAGTTTCGGTCATGTCTACGGCGGTCAGATAGACTTAACTCGACAACACTTGCGCTCGACACCTTGTCGCCGTTGATGACCAGCTGAAAACGTAGACTTTGCTGGATAGTCACCGTTGCTGGAAGCAAACACTGTGCGACTGTCTTGAACGGATCTTGCCTCCATTGCTAATTGCTTGTTTCGAGATTGATTCCGTTGATGTTCCTGGAATGCGGACTTATTCTCTAGCAGTAGATAATCGTGTGGAAGTCAAAAAGAAACAGTTCACCGACAGCACTTGTTGACCATCTTCGATTTCTGATGTTATTGGAACGACGCTCCTATTTAATTATCGTTTCAATTTATAGGGTTGCCCGGTTGCTCATGTGGCGTTGAACATCGGGCAAAAATTAAGCGGTGAACGTTCGTTGGTTTGATGTTGCTGTTTCTTGCTTTGATTAGCTTAAGGTTGTAGGATTTCTTGTTAGTTAAGTTAGAATGAGGAAGAAAGTTTATTGATTTTGGGATCCATACTTTGTGCGTGGTCGGCTTTATGTGAAGAATTCCAGCACTCAGATTTCCACGGCAACGTCGTATTTGTGGACGGAATGCTAGCCAGACAGTCTCTTCGCTATGGGGAAACGGATCATTTTGCTTCCGTCAACTAGATATACAATGACAGATTTCTGATTGTGACGCAATACTATGTAGTTTCTAGTTTCATTTTCGTGTCAACTTGACATACTTGCAACTTCGTGTTGTTTCTTACCGATTTCAGAAAAGAAAATGCGAAAGCCAACGCGTATGCCCAATAAGTCCAGGAATCCTGTTTTCGATCCTTCCCAATGTCCCGTGTTTCCCGCACAGTGTATAATCCGATCTCCCCAGCCTACTTCCCACAACCTCCAGTGCGGGTTTGCTCTCCTTGAGGTCAATTTTGGCCGGTCGGTCATTCGGTTACGCAACATCCAGGATTCCGAAGTGAGGTCGCTTCATGCAGAATCGGATTCGGTCTGAAAGAGAACAGGCACTGTCAATATTGGACCCCGTCACCATTTGGTTCAGTCGACACTCGTGCGCACTTGAGAAGTATAGAACGAAACAGTCCTACCTCTTAAGGGTTCCCCAAACCAGCGGACGCAGTAATTTCGGTGAGTTTTTTCTGTGTAATTTCCCAGGAGAGGTTTTGCTCGTTACCGTTATCATCCGATCCACGGTGGGTTGATTGTCGTGTCTTCGAAATTATGCCAGCGAGAGAAGGAGGCTGGGAACTTGGTCGAATATGTCATTTTCTTAGCCACAACGCTGTATAGTCAACCATGACGCATTTCCGGAGATCAAGGTTGCGGTTTATGGCACAACAACTGCTCGTGCGAGACTACACTTGACGTGGATGCTGACGGCTTGCCTGCACTCCTGATCCAACGAGCTATTTATCGGATGGCCTTAGCTCAAGCCAGATCCAATCATGGCCTGGTTCGAAAGTTCAATGGGTAGAGGCCTGACAAAGTAGTCTCCCTGTCCTCCAAGGTTGGGCGAATTATGGCGGTGGTTGATCTGGTTAGCAGCTCAGTCGGAAAAACGATTTAGAGAATAATTGATCCAAGTAGATGGGCTTCAACTCAGCTATTTCCCGCTGCCTTGCGGTTCCGGTTTGGTTGAGACCCTAATCGTTTCTTACTTGTCTTAAGCGGCTGGTTCCCTGCAGTACACGTCCCATTATTCCTAATCGGTTCCACGGCGCTACGAAATAATTTCCTACTTGCCCCACCCCCCCCACCACCCAACACGCCCATGATTGCTCGTCGGGATAATTACTAACTGTTAGGTTGTGACGTCTAGGATTTCAAAACATGCGACTGAACTGCTCGTACAAGGTAGGACCGCATCAGTGATCAATCGCGAACCGCGTGCATTGCCTCATTTTGGCTACGATGGCGGACTCAGAATGGGGTGGGGTTATCTTGTGATAAGGTACGCTACTGTCAGAGTTTCCTCTTTCTTTTATCTCAGACCTGCTTTGTCGTGCTCCAACCAATCCTATTATGGCACGCTGTCTTGTCTTCTCCTCAATCCTAGTAGGCTTTCCCCACTGATACGTACAGTCGTTACGATCACGTTCTCGTCATAGGCGGTTTATTGCCAAGTTAGTGTAGTAGGTGGTTTTAGGCTGCTGGGTTGCTCCACAATTTTTCTTCTAGCCTTCGTCTAGCCTCTGGATCTGGGTTCCTTTCGTGTGCTATGTCTCGCACTTTTAATGGTCTGGGCACATGGGCCAACAGTCTGTGTGTGTGCGTCTCGATCTCGTAGAATCACTCTTGATTACGTGGTCCGCTGTTAACTCGCTTTGTAAGTCTGTGGCCATGACGTTGGAAACACGAGTGGGCTTCGGAGTAGGTATTCAGAGTAAACCGCTGTCAGAAGCTCTCGTCAAGATATTTTTCTTTCGCACTGTCCGGATAGGAAGCACGCTCAATGGTGTGGAAAACTCCAGTCAGTATAGAGATAGATAGATTCGCTGATTTGTCTTCCGGTAGGTAGAGCTGAGACAATAGACCAGAGTCTCTCAATGGAATCCCAGTCGACATTTCGCTTGGTGTGCCATGAGACTGCAATGGAGAGGAATTCATTCAGGCCCTTAAGTTCGACTATAGACAGGATAGGTTGTTTCCGTGTTGTGTGTTTTAGAATTTTTATTGTTGATCTCAAGCATACGCTCACAGATGCAGCACTTGCATATGAGAGAAATAGCCCGACGTATTTTGTGTGATGACCTTGGTTCGCTTCCTGTGCGTTCCGAAAGAAGGCGAGAAAGACGTGACTATCTCGTCGGCTGCTCAGGATGCAAAGGTGGCAGGTGATTTCAATGCACAAAGTTGGGGTTGAATGAACTTGAGAGATAAGATCGAGGGAGTCCTGTGCTAGGATAGCGGTGCGTTATTTCGCATTTGCGCCGTGCACAAGCGATACAGACAAGTCGGTGGATTGAAGATTCTCGTCTACTTTCGCTACGTCGCAGTGACATCGACAGCATTTCCCTCAGTTTTAGTTACTCTTTCCGGCCAGATTTTCGTCGTGTGTGTTCGCCATCTCATCTGCATGGCGTTCTCACTCGGACAAGTGGTCTTTGAGTCAGATGTGAACCATAGTCGAAAGTACTCGTACGGTTTGGCAAGTTCTGTCCAGAACTGTGAGATCTACTGGACCACGTAGTCGGAGGATCGGACCATGAATTAGTTTTACAATTGCGTTTGTTGCTCGCTCTAGCTGTGAGATGGCTCGGGTGGACGGACGAAGACCAGGCAATGAATCGAGATTGGCTGGTCGGAAGACTTTGTGTTTATGTCTTGATTCGGCTGTGCAATACTCAGCTATACGAACAGAACTATCCGAGGAACTAAATGCTCGCGGTGGTATAGTGTGGTCAAGTGTAAGAGTTACGAGAGTCTCGAGTTATGGCATGAGAATCAGTCGGCTTGTGCATTTTGCATCAGATGTGTGTGCCGTTGCTTCCGCGGCTCTCGGGTGGCGTCAGATAACAGGATCTCGGTCTCTAGGCGTTATTTAGTCGTTCTGTTATCTCTCTCTAGATGGAGATGTCGGAGACGCGGAGGCTGCCGTAACTCTGTCGAGATGTCAATAAGATGCGTCGGCAGTTGACGAGGTTCAAGTTGATATAGTGCAATTGCAACTATGTTGTGATTGAGCTGTGATAGCCTGGGTGTGGTTAAGTTTTCGTCCGAAGAGATGTGAAGTATGAGCGCTC
>LUCM01006773.1:7305-22586 GCA_008360955.1 Fasciolopsis buskii
GTGTGGGCAACGCGCAAATGGCGACCGCGCCTGGCCGTTCACGTTTGACAAAACAAGAGATTCGGAGGAAGTCATTCAAGTTTGGCTACATAAATCAGCAATCTGTTTAGTGCACTTCGTGCATGTCCCGCCGTTTCGTACAAGCCCAATATGTCAACCTTTGGCTGATATGTTTACTCTGATTTGGCTCTGTTTATTTTCACCATCAATCCTTCACATCTGAAATCTCCCCCCTTCTTGCTGATGGCTTAATACTGTGTCACAAATGCATTTGACGAAATGTGTCTGGTCAATATTCGCGGGTTTCAATCAGCCAATATGTCCTTGTGACTAAACGCTTTAGGGGACCCTTATATTGTATTGTGAGAGAGTTGCAATCTAATCGATGCGGATGAACATACATCTTGTACAGTGTAGATGTTATTGTGTGCAAATCATCCATAAATAAATAACTTTTTTCTGTGGGGCAAAGACAACTCGTGCGATCGAACGGTTGGTCAACAACGTTGGACGGAATAATAATAATAGGCAGGACAGGACGAAAGTTCTTCCCAAGAAGTTGAATGGTTGTGCCGAAAACTACTTTCAGCGACAGATTATTGTAAATCAGTTTTGACCGAGGAACAAATGCTCGGGAGAACCAACTGAAGGGTGTCATTCCAAAAAGTCAATTTTTCGTGTGTCGCATTTAACTGACCAAATAATCGCTCAGTCAAAACTTTAGCAATCATCATAATGTAACTGCATCCAAATGGCTTGGTGAACTTGCAAAATAACGTAGATTGAAATTGGCTGCCGCGTTCTGTGGTGATCGTGGTCAGCAGGTCAAAAAACCTTCGCGCTGTTCTTTGCCGACTTTAATATGCCGACCACAGTAAAACATTTTTCGGCGGGGTTCCCACACGACGCGATCCGAGATGGAAAACAGAAGGAAGACCGGTGTGAGCCGAGAAAAAAGGTTGTTCCTGCCAACTGAAGGTTGTCGCGGTATCTTTGGATTGAGCCAGACTGATAAAAGAAAGTACCGAATAATCGATAAGTTAGAGAGAACATTTTGCACCTTTGTTCCGGAAGACCGCGCGGATTTGAAGTCACCCTTAGATGAGTTGTTTGAGCGACGTCTCAGAGGTGAGGGTAGTTCGGAAAGAACTCTGCTTCAGATTGTCTCTGTCACTCACGACTGTGGAAGTGCACCTGTTAAAGGTTCTTCAATCGAGGTTCAGCCTATGACCGAGAGTATAGACAGCAAGTATTTTAATCTCATTTACGTAATCCATTGAAACAGATGAACAGGAAGTGTTCATGCGGACTAGAAAACCAACCCTTGTGGCCGGAAGTCGCTGAATCAGATCTGTTGATCCCGTTAGAGCTGTGAGGCGTGGAAGTGGTTTCATGATGTACGGACATTTTGTGTACTGGTTTCCTGGACTTGATGCCGGATCTGCGTGATATCGATACAACGGAGGCTCAATTAGCAAACAATTGGTTCAGACTGCAATCGGCGATTCGGGTCTATGGCAGTTATTTGCAGTTGGATACAGATCGAAACGGAATGCTGACGCGCGCTGAATTGTCACGTTTTGGTAACGGAATGCTGACAAACGTGTTCCTAGATCGTGTATTCCAGAACTGTATCGCCTACGACGGAGAAATGGATTACACGGCCAATTTGGACGTCGTTTTAGCCATGGAGAGTAAATAGACACCAAAAGCGTTGGCCTATCTGTTTCGCATCTTGGACATGGGTGGACGCGGCTGTCTAACAGGGCTGACATTGCGTCATTTCTACGGGGCCGTCGAGAAACGTTCGCACAGTGGTGGGCATAATCCACCCTGTTTCAACGACATTCAGGACGAAATATTTCATATGATCGGTCCAGCAAATCCGGCCTATATCACACTGGACGATTTGATTCGGTGTGGCAAAGGAGATGCAATTGTGAATATCCTCACTGATATCAACGGATTCTGGACACATGAAAATCGCGAAATGTTTGCAACAGATTATCCGGATGAAGCTGAACTGTGAAATATACGTAATTATCAACTCTCGGACATCATTTGTTAGGTCCCGTAAACCTTGGAAGTTGCCCAGTAGTACCGAGAGAGTTCGGCCAATAGGTTCTCGTCGCTATTTGAATGTACACCTTCCAGGACCACTGCATTTCAATGAAAGTTCCTTTTCTGATTGACAGATGCTTTCGTGAAATAATTCACCATATGATATTACCGCTCGGCTCACCATAAAAAAACCATGAAAGCACTGTACAGCTGTTTCATCCATGTTTGGAATCATCAACAGAGCATATCCACCGCACTCGAACTGGAACGCGAACCCGAGATGAACGATTCTGAGTCGAACGTCTTAGCTATTACGCTGCCGGGCAGGCTCTGAACGGTTTGTTGAACTTCACCACATGATGTTGTACTTACCCGTCACTGATTCGCACCGTTACAGTCAGCTAGCTCACAGCGATCGACCCCTACTGATTCCTAACAAGAATGAAACAGCTGTACAGTGCTTCCATGGTTTCTTTATGGTGAGTTCAGCGACGATATCACATGGTGAATTATTTCATTAAATCATTTAATCTCCTAATACTAAAATGTACTAAGGTGTTTTTGTGTTGACCGGCTTGGAATGTAACACTTTCCCTTCTTGAAGTCTTGTGAAAGTTTGTTCAGTCACTCCTCCCACCCAGAATTATCTGCTATTCTGCTGGATTCCCACGCCAAAGCTGCTGGCTGGCTTGTCCTCGTTTTTTGGTAATTTACGTCAGACAACTGATCGTCCACATCTTTTGCCCATTTATAGGACATCCGATTTTTTAGAAAAAACTGTTCTGACAAACTTTTTCACAAAAACAACACTGTAGGATGCTTTGTTTCACACTGAACTGTTTTCACACGTTGGACCGAGTCCGTGCACGCAGCGTAGTTTTTTCATCGATCGTTATGCACAGTGGAATAGAACAGGCTCGCTTGGTTCACTGACCTCCACTACTGGAACTCCTTTATCCAAAGATCATTCTTTATTTTGGATAACGGTGAAGTGATGGCATCGTCGTAATCCATGCGACGTTTTCAGCCGGTGACATCCAATAAGTTTCGATTTTGTGATGTTCCACTAGTTATCTTTTGATCATTTTTGCCTCAAAGATCCCCGGAAACTTTTCCTCACTGAAAATCGGTTCCTCGTGTACCATTTTGATTGAACGTTGTCAAAAGCCTTGAGTGAGCCAAAGTTTGCCACTGTATCTGATGCTCACGCTGACTATTCACGTTTGCTGATTTGCATTCAGGGCTTGACATTTTGTATTCAAAATTAGCGTTCTGTGCTCCAAATACTAAACACTAACGTAACGGAACACGACAAAAAATGTGCTTCATTGAATTAACACAATTCCAATATGATATCTTCAACAACCATTTATGTTGTCATTTTAAGTGATTCTGAAGTACTTGCAAGGTGAGTCAAACACAAGTTGACCCAAAAGTAATGATATGCACTTGAAACATTGTACTGTATAGATTGTTGTCTGGTCCTCGCGAGTGGTTCCTTTTCGTAGGGGACCAGTTTATGAGACACTTATTTCTTGCTTTTTTCAATCGGTATTCTCGTGCTCTTCCCTCATTTTTGATCAGGCTGTTATTTTCGTTATCCGATTTGTTCTATAGGCCATCTTTTAGGTGCACCTGTTCACGAATCACATCCTGGAATCCAGCCGATCTTCGTCGAAGTATTTAACCTTATCTCGAGATACTTCCCATTAAGGTCTACTGACCCATCTGTTGGAGGTTATCGCCGATCATCAATGTCTTGCTAGATGTATATGATGCAAAGTTAAAACTTCTTGAAGTACACATTTGAAATTCGGCATAGTTTGTTAACCCTTTGATTCGGAACCCATTCAATTTCAATGGACTGGGAAATTCAGCAATCAAAACTTCGCGAAAACCCATTTTATTGATTGAGTCAGTAAAGCGATCCAACGATGGTTAATGTATGGTGTTGGTAAAATTTTATGCACTGCTCGTTGACTGGTGTTCGAACCAGTCTGCTGGGGGTGACGGCAGCTTTCACCACAGACGCAGTCAGCTGAGTGTTTAAGCATGCAATGTATCAACATGAGCTGGAGCCGACGCGCATGTTCAATGGTCAGTTTACCCTCGGTTCTGATGATAGTTTGTGTTCTGGATATTACTATTGTTGACTTCCTATCGCCCTTGGGTGAAAGTGACCATATGGTCTTGGATGTTTTCTGGTTGTATGGAGATTTCGCTTCACTCAGGGCACTGGTGAATTTGTTGTAGGATTTTGGAGGTAAAAATGACGTTGAACTGTACTTTTATCTCAAATGGGATTCTTTAAATTGCACAGAGATTCGCTCCCACCTACTGTCGACGTTCACATTTTTAGCGCCACTAGTGATTTTAAAAACCACTCCAACGTTTACTCCGGTACCTGAGAGTACTCCCGAAAGGTCGAATACGCGTGTAATTGTTGCCGAGGGAACATAAATACATGCTCGTGAGCAAACCTAACAGAGCCTCGATCGTTTGAGGATAATCCGGCTTTTGGGTCAGCTGACTCTTGATGTACCTTGGACATTGGAATTCGTCGACCAGTTATCCAGTTGATGCCGATGATGAGAACGACATTGTTCTAGATCATCGCTCCCTCTCAGTCTGTATACCGATTATGTTTCGATCACCAATCTCAAAAATGGGTATTTTATCGTTTTGGGTGCTGCAGTGATCTCATTTTTCCCGGTTGAAGTGATAGCAATCCATCCGCACCATTCTCCGGGTGGACGTTTTGTTGACACACCGATGTTGCGTGAACCTTCAGAAAAGCTCACAAAACCACTCACCACTTTGTTTAGTGAGTACTTACTAGGTGGAAATAAATCCATAACGCCTTCATTATTCAAAAATGTTGACAAGCAACCTAAGTGCCGCCTTATGTCCTTCATACTCCCTATTTCCATCATCTGACTGATCGTACTTTGGAAGCATGCGTTGCCATTGTTGTTGTAGAAAATATCCTGCGGGGTTGTGTAGCTTGCTGATTGTTTCGAAAACTGTATAGGGTTCTTCATGATTGTGGATATGAATTCGCTGAGGAGCACTTATGAGATCCGGCTTGCTATGAACGTCTTAGCGGGTGATGACTTTCAACTTGTTGTCTATTCTTGATAGTCGATTCACGTCTATCTGTTAGTGGCTATTCGAAAACCGTTCGCCTCTTATGAGGCAAAATTTCGGTGACTTCTCTCTCCGGTAGGCATTATGTTTCCATTTTGATTGCGCTCTCGTACGCGAAAGAATACATAAGGAATTTGATGGTCATATACTTGGTGGTGAGAAGAGATTGGAAGGACATAGGTAGCCAATGTATTTCAGTGGCAGAACGATAAAATCCTACTCTGAGTTTCGCTAGAATTTATTTCAGATTTGTCATTAAGTCTTGTGAAATCATTAGCGCGACTGGACCATCTGTAAGAATATGCAACTATCGTTGTTCTCGGTATCGGCACATGCCTGAATTTTGGTACTGTTCACTTGGATTTTAATCGCTTTTTGGTATTAAAAAACAGGAGTAATCGCTAAGAAGACAAGGGATATGAATAGAATAAACGCCGAAGTTATGGATGACGTGACCCGTTTCGTCCTACAACTAAGTTTAAAATATACTATTTTCGTACAAAGGGCTCCCTTGGAAGAAAATATGGAAAGGTGTTGTTTTGGGTAACGGGGAAGCAACGTGTATATGGGCAAGGCGCATGTGATCAGTCCAGGTTCTGTAGCTGGGGTCCAGTAGGCTGGTCACGTGGGGTAGATGCTTGATAGGCTACATATATGTAGGTTTCTACAGCAGCCTCGTTCGAATATCATTATATTGTAGTACGTTACTGAGCGTCTCGTCTCATATCATCACGATACTCTTCGGAGGAGACCGATTAAGAACTGCACCACCTTCCTAACTATTGTATGTCACTGAATCTATCCGTTGAGTGATTGCAGCCGTGTCTTTGGTCCACGTGATTAGTACAGTTGTACTGAACCCGATGCGTCCTCAGGGGAGCGGCGGCTATACATGTGGTTAGCTTCCGTTAAGACAAGATCATACTGAATAAGCGGCCACGGCTAGGCAGCAGGATGTCGTGGATTTAGCTGGCCTTCGTCTGAGAATCACTGTCCCTGTAAATTACCATAAAAGTCCGTTGGTTTTACAGTGACGTGGCTAGTGTGGTTTGCTATTCAATAAGCTTATCATCTTTTGTCTTCAGTCTAGATATACACGGACAGAGGCGTATCCACCGGAATTCGTTGTTCGCTGCTATTCCGACTTTCGGAGACGTTGTGTCTCTGGTCGGACTCAGTCAATAGATTCATGAAGTGAACTACGGGTCACCAGCTTCCAATGATTGGTGAATGCCGGTCTTTGTACTACTGCCTTGCTGATCAGGTCTTTTAACCGAACGCTCCTGGATGATCTACAAAAACAACTTTTTACTTCGAATTAGACTATCGGGTACTGTATTTTATTGTATTATATCGTATACAAGTGTCTACATCTCAGTGGATTATGATGCATTAGCGCACTCATCAAAATAAGGGGAGTAAAACGCCGGAGTCAATGGTACAAATCCTACCGGAAGCTTCGATTCGATAAACAGTTCGGAAGGTGTAACGTGTGATGAATCTGACAAAGACATTTCTTTTCCTTATCTCATTCGTATTTTCTTCATTTCCATCGTAATTCTGATGACACTAACTCTGTGATCAGTTTTGCGCGGTATATATATATGGCTTGAATGATGCTTTTTCTCTTGTTCCATTCCGATGTCGATACTCCCCTCATTCCTCTGTTTATCGAGTCTTCCCGTAGCTACCAAAACGTCATCTGTTCTTTCGTTTCTTTTGTTCTTGATTTCTTTCTGAGTTTTTCATTATCATCGTTTCCACTTACAGTCTTTTGACCTGGTCGCGCTACATTTCCTCTCCGACTGCCATCGCCTAATCGGTTGAAAGGATTTTTTTCATTATGAACATTCTTCGTCGCTATTCCTGGTCGGGCTTACTACTACTCAAACAATCTTCCTAAATTTCTCCTCGCCTGGACTTTACTACGCACGTACATCACGGATTTCCCACTAAACCAAAAAGATGCATTCGTACCGATTGGCAAGCTGCACCCCACCAGTCAAAATGTATGTTCCATTTTTACTGAGTACCGAATCTAGAGCTCACTCTTCGCTCTCTGATACAAGTTCATACTTATGTGATTTGCATTCGGGAGTCATAGCTGAACTCAAATATTCTGGATCACCTAATATCCATCCAAGGCTTTGATGCATACTCACTGGACAGACAATTTAGCGTTAAGAAAACCGCATTTGGTCTGGTCGCATACATAAATTCCTCCTGGTCAGGCAAATCTGAACGAATTTATTCATATTCTCTTTCTGGTATTGACTGCCTGGCCATTCAGTGTCATCCTAAGTTTTCTCAGCATAGAAGCACAATTATAACGAATCTGTACGTAGCCCGTTTTTGCACACAAACTAGCATTTCATCTTTTTCCATTCATTTCTGCCTTTCCTGATCCTGTTGCTGGATGATAACCTACACATAATTGTGAGTGATTTTAATCATGCATCGGAACATCCCGTTACCGTGTTTGATTTGACTGATCTATCAATCTCCCCAACCAGAGGCAACTGCATCTTAGGTAGAATTATTACCAATTATCCCCAATTATTCTGCCTTAAACTAAGTGCTCCGACTTCGACCAGTAATCATTGCTATGACTTTCAAAACCCAAAGTTTATTCCCGGACAACTTACCAATCTTCTGAAGAGTTTAACGAAGTCGGAATAGGACTACACAATTTTTCTCGGGAGGGCATTCTTTTTCAAAGATCTCTTCCTCAGACAAACTCGTGGTTTTCTTTTCAATCGCTGCATAATAGTGTCCACCATTTTGTAGACACACTCAAGTTAATTTTGTTATCCGTTGCCCCTTAGACACTTTTTCTCTGTAACGGCTTTATTGCTTTACCCAAACAGAAGACCTTAAGGAGACGGAAGGAACACTTCTATAAATTAAGGGATTCCCAGAAATCCAGATACATTTCGTCCGTAATATCAAAGAAAGTAAATCAAATCGACCCGTCGAATGCAAGCTAACACCTAACCAGCTGCAACAGCAGACGCCCATGGCAAGGAACTCGGCTTATGTGTGGAAAAAAAACGAAACCAATAAGCCGTATTGCGAATGTAGAAAGTGTCAAAAGAACGTTGTTTTAGCCACGTTATGACACTGCAGTTTTATGGTTCCCGAATGGAAGCGCTGATGTAACACCATTTTCTAAGGAAGAAGTGTTCAAACTCCTTCGTTCGATCAAAATAACCACAGGTATAGGTTCTGATGATATGTCTTCACTTCTCCTAAAGTACGACGCAGCTTCGCTGACTGATGCACTTACTTCCCTTCTTGATACCTTCTTATGCAAACGTTCAATTCCCGATTGTTAGAGACCAGTCACTATTGTGCTCATCTCCAAATCTGGTAATTCAAGTATTCCACCCGAACATTTTCGTCCCATCGCTTTTGCATCATGCGGTCTTAAACGAAAAGAACGCGCCTTTAGTATGTCCGTTGACTCTCTTCGGTTTTCGCCCAAACCAAACCGGTCCACTTTGGATGCTGTGGCTTCCCTGGTTCATAACATCACCAAATCCTTGGATGCATCCGCAAAATCTGTCCGATGTACTTTCTTAGATTTTTCTTCTGAATTTGACTCATTTCTCTCTCTCACGGTCTTTACTTTTCCGCGAACTTAAACAGTTCACCTGTACCAATCGTCTCCTCGCATGGCTATCAGATCACTTCACCAACAGAACCCCGCGCCCAATACTCTGACGAAACAAATGTACCCTGTTGGTAGTTAATTATGTAGTCCTTCAATGAGCTGTCATTTCTCCTTATGTGTTTTCAATATACATCAGCGACCTACATCCCAGTTTCTTTGGACAATTAGTCGAATATGCGGACGACGTTGCACTCTGCCGGTCTGTATCTGGAACTGAATATTTCATCGATTTTTTCCGACAGCTTGTCTCTCATCCGTGATTTTTCTCTTCTTTCTGGCTTGAATCTTCATTTGTCAAAATATGTCCAATATTTGCTTACTTTTCCTCAGTCAGCTTGCCGGGCTGATCTTTCTTTAATTGACACAGAACCATTCATTAGGGTAGATTCCGCGGAGTACCTAAGAATTTCCAATTGTGTAAAAAAAGTCTTGGGAGACTATGATTCTACATAAAAAGACCGCGACGTTTTCAGGTTAAGCAAAACACTGTCTTCCTCTTTGTTTACCAGTTGTTCTTTTCTCGCTCTCGTCTGTTGTTCCCCTGTCACTTTTGCTGGTTTATTAAACAAGGACTTTGCCAATTATTGGGATGTCTTAAATACAACTGGGAGAACTCTGCACCAAACTGTGTGACATGCATCTATCCACGTGCGAAAAATTTGCATGTACAATTCTTTCGGATCCGTCTCACCCCTTACACAATGACCGAGAAACTCAACTGTTCCCTACGTAGCAATCGAGAACAGATCATGTGTGATTTTCCATACAACTTCTCGTGAATTTGAAGTTTTCATTATTCGTTACGCCTTTTTCAACTATGTGTTCCGATGAGGTGGTGAACGCATCCCTTTTGAGTGAAATGAAGAAACCTACGCATGCAAAAGTCCAAACAATGCAATACTATATAATGTATCTTCAATCTCTGCTCACAACCTTGTCCCCATCATCACATATGAAGAGCAAACAATTCTTGGTTTGCCATATTCTTATGATTGCCCTTTCACTACTACTAAAAGGTACTCAAATGTTATTGAAAGAGTTCAAATTAATTACCTGTTCCCTTAAGCTCTTATCCGGTTGTATATTCAATATACAATAATGTCATTTAATTCAATCTGTCGTATCCAAACGCGGCAAAATTTGCCCAAAGCTTTCCATAACTTTACTCACTGATTCTGTTCATTTCATTTGTGAACATTCAGTAAAACTAGTTCTCTTGTTTGTCACACGTTCCATTATGCGCACATCGGACCTTATGGTCATTCCATCGTCCTCTGTATAGAAAGATTTTAATAAGCAATGTCATATCTGAACGATTAATCGAGGAACTCAATTGTTCATTATTGTTTAATGCAATGCCTCCGTTGCTTTTTCACTTTGACAGTACTATAAGATTATGTAGATGCTAATTCATTCACCTTAAAGTAATGCGTAGAAAGCTAATCTTCCTCGATTGGTGCAATTTTTCGTCACCGGTCGGCTAACTACAGGATTTGAATACAAGATTGGATCATCGTTACCTGTCATTTGTATTCACTGGGTGCATATGTTCTCTGTACAAACGCGGACTTTTAGAATATACAAATTTGCGCGTTTTCTTGTAAAGGTACTCGTCAGTCGAATCGGGAAATCGGCAGTAAGTCCGGCGTGTGGACCTCATTCGCACGTGGAACTGGTACGAAATGTCTTACAATTTCCTGCCAACTGAGACTGAATAAAAAGCCGGAACATGGAGCATGGTCATGAATTGCACACAAGTACGCGTCTTGGTTGATAGACAGGGTAGGCTTTCTCCGGCCAAAAACGGCAGATGACGTAAAGCTCTTCCGTCAAGTCTGTTGTAGAATAATGCTTATCGACTGATGTGAGGCAAGCAACTTCTCGCGTGATCATCTCAGTGGGGGGGTTGATTAGGACTGGAACGAAGTTGACTAATTAACTTATTTCTATATGCTATCATTTTCTTTTACCTATTTTCTATAGCGTCAGAAATATAGCTCAAACCATGGTAGAAAAAATAAAACTGACAGATGATTGCATTTAATTAATGAAGTTTAAAAACTCATTCAAAACGTCAATTGTCCCATGGAGGGGATCAGAAAAATGAAACAACGCAATTCTTAGCAAGTAAAAATGACTTTCTGAAAAATGATGAATGCAAATTGGCAAATAGAATCGATTTGTTGATTAGCTGTATGTCTTGCTGGCAATACCGTCGTCATGGTAACGACCTGAGGTAGTCAGGGATACCATCGTGTAGTCGATTAAACTAATTGTGAATACGTCGTAAAGAATTCACTCCTATCTGATCCAGTAGCGTGTCCTGTCTCATAGACATTTACTTGACAATATCTCGGTCATTCACTCTTATCAGGTATCGATGCCAATGATTGTGGACTATTCGTATCGTCATCCGATCGATCGATCACCTCGATTTCCTCTTCTTCCCGCGGCTCAGTTCAATCAAGCGAATCAGACCAGCATCACCGGTGCCACTGGTCAATATGAGGCCATCTATACAGATGTGGATTTTGACAGTCAACCATTGGGACCACGGTCAAGTGGAGTCATTCTCAAACAATACAATCCGATCCAACGTGATATGACAACAATTCAACCTGGTCGAAATTTGCATGTTGCTGATAAAGATGAGCCACCAGCACAACGGTATAAACCATCGGACTTTCATCGATATCGTCGTCTGAAAGATTATAGACCAGACAAAGTGCCTCGAATTGAAGATGTATTGGCCTACAAATATTGTCCAACATGTTGTGCTCTTCACGTAGGTGCCTGTATCGGATGCAGACGTGATGAGCGGTACGCAACACAACTTGGTTCACGCCGTTTACCATGGCACCATCCACAGCCACGGGCACCTTATGGTCGTGGATTGTATGGTTATTTACATGAGAAATTGGATAGCCATAAAACGGGGAATTTTTGGCTTTCTAAATATCACTGATCCAAGTCGACCGAAAGGGATATGGACAGTGCTGAGACAAACGGCAATCTGTTCCATACAACTTCAATTCAACAAAGCACGACAATTTTGCTGTCGTTGATTGTGGGCAGGAAAAAAAGACCTAGACAAGTAATACTTGTGATCGTTCTGTACGTACTCATTAAAAACAATGAATTTAATTTAATCCAGTATATGATGTTTTGTTTGTATGCGAAGAATCTCAACTTTGGGTTTGCTGACCCCAGGTGTGCACGGTGTTTGGTGTTCGCGACAGGGAGACTACTGATGCGCACTCTCTCCAGGAAGAACTGAACTAAGGCTAATTACAAAAACTGCAAAACTTTTGCGCGTAGAACTGTTAGACGTGGTTATTTCAAGTGTTCAGCTCTTTCTGCTTTTATGGTTCCATGTTTATTTCTCTCTTAAGTAATTATTAATCATAATAGTAGAGGCTAAAAATTTACCTGCTGTCATTCAGTTGTCAACATACAACAACCGATTTTGGGCAGAACCTACAAAGTAGTAGGAAATCCCATTACAATTTCGAACCATTAACCAGCCATATATGGGGCTGATATTTTTCTGCTAATAACAAAGAGCGATTCATCATTACTGGGTAGACTCTTTCGATCTGATCAAATCCACACATAGATCGGCCCAATCGAAGGAAATTAAGAGCAGATTGACTCGAACCTCGTTCATTTAGTTTTGCATTATCCAACAGATCCGCGTTTTATTTATCAACAAGACAAGGAAAATTTTCAAAATGATTTTGTCGTGCATGAACGCGAAGCTCACCATTGAGAAATCATGGAAGCACTGTATGATAATTCGTTGCAGATTCGCATCCCAATTCGGCTTGAGTAATTGGGCACGGCTGACGGTTCCTACCGAGGATGAAACAAGTGCATGGTACTTTCGTGGTTTCTTAATTGATAACTGAGCATTGTTATTGCATGATAAAGCATTTATAAGTCCTACTACTACTACTACTACTACTACTACTACTACTACTACTACTACTACTACTACTACCAACTTCACCTTCGTCAAAAATTATATTCCTCTTTCTCACTTAGAGGCTTTTGCACGATAGCTCGAAATCTTCGGAAAACTATTCGTAAGTTCAATCTGCTTTGTGTGTTTTGATACATTGCACCGTTCTTTGCGCGTGCGCTTGCCATGTAGTTATTTGCTGGCAAAACGAACATGTTGTTGTACATATCAAAACGAAGATGGCAATCGGTAATTTTGACCGCGATTCAAATCAGTTCGCAAACGCACCAAATTCGTGTCCTAATATTCCGAAACTGAGTAGAATGTCGTGTATAGGGGCCATGTCGTTTGGTCAACGAATTTACCGGGATGGTTCCACCACCGCTGGACACGATAGGCACAGGCGATGCATAAGGCATGGTAACCATGACAGAATGAGAGTGAAAACCAATCAGCAGCATGTATGGGCTAAAATCGTGAAATTCACATTATTTCTAATTCTTCTTTAATTTGCACACAAAATTGAGCGTTGAAAAGTCCATGAATCCAAGTAAAAGTAAATCTATTTTCGATTATCAGCCGTTAAGTTTCATTCATTCGTCTAAAAGAAAGCATGGAAAATTTAGTGCACGAAATGCTCTTAGCAAAGCCTTGCTTTTGATGAATTTTCGCCAATATTTTATGCGTGGAATCGTGAAATCTGGTGAACTTATGTTTTCTTAATATCATTGCTATTGAGATAGTAGCCGAATCCCGATGTTAACTTGTTCGTACGAGTTTTTTCACGTGAACCGAGATGCTTTCGACACGCTCCGCGAACGGTAGAGCTGTATGCTGTCTGGCGTACCACCAGGTTGCAGATAACGGAATGAACTTCATATAGGTGGCTAGCTGTGAACAAGGTGGGGTCATACTCGCCGAATTGGTGGTTTTGGATAAGCAACGGCTGTGCTGAGGACAAGGTCGGTTTTCATCCGAAAAACATTCGTTCAGTAAAATAACACGGGAGTCCGGCAATGGCACTGTGATATGGCGAAAGTTGCCAGCTATTCAATAAACCGATAGTTTTCAGCTGTCTTTCTTTTTCATCGCAGTCGTGTCTGGGTTTGGAAATCTATCCATTGCACTTTTGTTCTCAAAGCATGTGTCTCTGATTTTGTTCATCATTCAGCTGCCAGCTACCCGGTAGCAGATCTTGACTTTTGCAATCACGAATTTCAACTCTTGCGAGTGAAACGACACTTCGCTTCTTTGACTCCCTGAAATTTTATTTATCGTTCTCTCAGCAATGCTAAATCTTTCATTTTTAATCTATTACCTTCAGTCACTGTGCATTTGTTTCCAACCGACTCTAACTGCCTTTAGAGACTGCAATATTCACAAATGGAAATGGCTAAAGCACCCATCTGGCACCTCGATCCTGGGGCGCGAAGCCTAACAGTTGGCTGTGTTCAAGAGCTTATCCCCACTGACTGACCACCCCTATCACAAAATCCGATCGACCTGACTGCCGTGCCCATGTTCTTGAGGTTATCCTTAGTTCCATCCGTCCTATCTAACGAAATTTTTTCGTCTTTTCTCTGTAGATTTTCCCAGTCATAAGCATGGTGATCCTCCTTAAAGTAATAACTAACATCCCGTTCCCCTCACATCATCTATTTTGAAAGTATTTAAAACTGTCGCCTCCAACCAGCTACGATTTTATTCTTGACTGTGAAATAGAAGGCTAAGCGACTACCAATATGGATTCAAATCTCATCGTTCAGCTGGTGATCTACTGATCTTGTTGTCATTCTCCTGGCAAACTTCACTGGAAAATCATGGAGAAACACGCCTGGTCTCGCACGACATCTCTAAGGCTTTGGATCATAATTGTCGGTCTTCTGGTAAGACTTTTCGAATCGGCATTCTCCCCCGGCCCATAGTAAACAAACCACTTGAGTTCGAGTTGGTCGGGTCCTGTTGCGGACATTTCCTGTGCACGCCAAGGTTCGGTACTTACGTCCACTTCTTCCTTCTATCCATTGATGACCTTCTATGTACTACCTTACGCCAAATCCATTCGTTTACCTCTAGATTTTCGTTGTCCACTTATATTTCTTATCAAACCGCGCGCCATGCAAGCACAAAAATGGATCGTGACCATTGTGTTGCCATCGTATTTTCTAACCCCCAATCTTGGACACAACTCTTCCTGAGATTCCAGTAGTCATGCTACGTTCAATGTTTTCGTAACCTCTCCTTTTTCAATTTCTTTGAAACATTCATCATTCTCGCTTTATCGTATTAATGCGCAAACATGCCGGTCTTTATTTATGTCTTTGTTTGCTTTCTGCGCTGCTTGCAAAATTGATTTTGTTTTGTGCCATACTACTACTACTACTACTACTACCACTACTACTACTACTACTACTACTACTACTACTATTACTACTACTA
>LUCM01006773.1:22664-95045 GCA_008360955.1 Fasciolopsis buskii
TACTACTACTACTACTACTACTACTACTACTACTACTACTACTACTACTACTACTACTACTATTACTACTACTATTACTACTACTACTACTACTACCGTACAGAGCTCAAATCCGCTCCGCACATGGATATTACGTTCACTTGCGGAATGCGGTTCCATCTACTTCTCTTAATCTTCCTGTCTTGGCTTCACGAAAAGCCATCCAGCTGATCGACAACTTTTCCTTAACTTATTTGCAAACCCAGGCTCATTTTCGGTTCGTTGCTTCGTTATCCCTTTTCTAGCAACACTATTTTGGCTTTTGTTCCTCAAATCCTACTTGAACGGTCCCGCTTCCTCGAACATTTTCTCTTCACCCTGCTCGCATCCAAACAGCGAGTTACTGTTGACAAACTTCTCTTACAAGTTATCATACTTCTTTCTTTTAGTCATTTTCTCGTCGGACTTGAAAGTTGCGGAACAAACTCCCGCTCTTTTGTATTCCCACCCACTTACAATTTTTCCCAAAGCAGGATCAACAAATTGACTCTCATGTGATTTTCCCCCACATCTCCTTGTTATAGCAGGTCGATTGATCACGAGGTTTACCCCTTGTTCTGTGTTTCACCTTATGTAAAGTGAAAAATACCGTCCGTCTATGTGGTGTTTTCATTGCTAACGTTCATATAACTGCACAAGTTATGCTATTCTAAGCCTCGTCTCAGCTACTTGGAGCTGACAGTACTGTCTTACAGTCATAAGACTGAATAAAAAAGGGTTGCATGGGTTTTACAGTGTATTCGGGGCCGTTCCGCTACTACTGTGCAAGTGCGTCTTGTGGTCTACGCGACTATTTACATAATCAGTAAACTGGATATTGAAAACAAGCAAAATAAAGAGTAATAAGAACTCATACGGAAAAAAGCAAATATGAACGAACGGTGGTGCCATCTTTGGTATAAGCACTGAGCATTGAGTAAAACATTATAAACTTTTAATTGAATTTAACAATAATTACCCAGTAAATGCGGACTAATGTGAACGATCCGCACTGTACTCAGAGGTATCCTCGCCTAGAAGCGGTACTGTCGATCACGGGCAAGGTACTCGTAACCCGCTCGATCTATCTCCACTGTGAGCTATGTTATCTGCTATCCTCGAGTAGTTGGTTATCCATGGTCAATAGGCTCTCTGTCTAAGTAGCTTGTGGCTTGATTGGAACATTTATGAATATGTGCACTTATACTCGCTTATGTTCACTGTTTGATCGATCAGCAGACGAAACAGGTAGAACTCAACGTTTGATTACTAAAACCCAGCCGTTCATTTTGTTTCCATAAAGCAGGTCCATAATTCAGGATACATGGATCCCTGATTATGAAAGAACGTTCTTAATTATGTTGTTAATGATTTTACCTAAGTATCTTGGCTAAATTATATTTTGGACAATTAACAATCTACTTTTTCCGAGTGTGGAGAATGAGGTAATCTTCGGAAGCCGATTACTGACTGCTTTCTGAAGCCAATCTATCGTTGATCTGAATGAAATTATATTGAGATGATGTGATTAGCTGGGTTCCTGGTGGCTTGATACAAGAGGATAGGGTTTATCCACTGAAGGGTGCTGGCATTTCCGCGGGAGACCGGCAGGTCAGCCTCATGAGAACTGGCCGATTTTGAGATCCTACCATTTGGTCCATTGACAGTGTGTTCTTTGGCAAGTAGTTTCAAGGACACTCAACTACTGAGTGTCTTATTCCTTTCCAAATGATGTTTTAGATTGAAATAGGTTGAATACTAGGTTTTAAGCTAAACCTAGAGCGTACCTTTTGAGTGCAAAACTAGCCGACGATTGTGTATGTTAGGGAATACAATGAAGGACATGTTCATCAGAGATTCCTACATTATCTAGAGGACAAAATTTTCGCGGAGGCAAACGACTGGTTTCGCAATTACTTCCGCTCCTCAAGTATGCGTACCCGATACTATATTTTCCAGGCATCTTTGTACGTGCATGGTCCGAATAGGTATGTCTGATCAGAATGTTATTTTTAGTGTGAAGAGTGTTTATGGAAGTTTTCCTCGAAGAGTCGACTTAGGAACCACAAGTGTAATTGGTGGATACTTCTTTGGCATTTCGACTGAACCAACCTTACAAACGATGTCAGCATGCCACTAGAATATAGAAGGATTATATGTAGTTTCTGGAAAGGTGAGCAAAATTTCCCCTGAAGCACTGCGATAAAGAAGTATCAATGAATCAAGTTTGTGGTTGTTCTGTGGACTCTTCAAAGCAGAGCTTCCGTGCGCACTCCTGACGGTACCCATTAGGTCCTGGCGAAACAGGCTTAATTATCTCCACAAGTCCGCAAATATTGTAACACGTCAATTCGGATGCTGTCTACCTTTTCTAAGCGTAGATTTCCGCAGGTGTGTTACGTTAATTGCAAACGAAACCCTCGCTGTTCTTACTTAGACATTAGTTAATGTTAGGAAAGCATTTAAGTGACCAGTAATAAATGCTGATTCATTTGAACTTCACACATACCGTCAGATACTTTTCTTAAATTTGAAAGTTTCATATGGCGTCCTTTTTAAGATTTCAAATTACTTGTCATTAATCTGCTTCGTACGCTGCTGGATAAGCAAAATTTCCATGAAAGTACAAACAGTTTCGCGATTATTTCCGCTCGCCAGATATACGTACGCGATACTCTCGTGTCCAGTCACCTCTATACTGGTACACTACTTTTAGGTTGATATCAGAATCTCGGTCGAAAGACTGGAACTGCAGATGTACGATGAATCCATTTAAAAATCACATAGTAATTCCCTGAAGCTTTCCTTCGGTTAGATAAGGTTAACTGTCAGAAAAAGGACGCCTATTGGGGTTAGTGGGTGGGGGATCACCCGGTATTTATACTTGATGATCGACAATAACAACGAAACCGGTCATGTGCTTCCGGGGATATTACGTTCTGCTATGGAGACACCGAGGAATCCCTTTAGATGAACTTATCCAATTACGCGAATGCATTTCTAGTCCCATTTCAGAGTGCGGCTACTGAGGCGCATTTGAGTAACCCATAATGATTTGAACATTTTCGGCCTATGCAAAAATAAGGTCCGGGTTAATGAATGACAGCATGCGTTGTCTACTTCGATGATTTGAGTACTTATTTCCATTCAGTTTATCTTTGTCATCTAAAAATATCCGACGGACTCATGATCAGATCGACGGGAAGTATCGAGAATTTGTGGCCCTGTGAATCTTCCCCGTGCGCCTCATTTTGAATGGCCTAAGCTCACGTGTTTATTATCTCGTGCACGTTCGAAAGCGAATAAGTATTGCATGTATTTCGTTGTTCAAGAACTCGTACTAATCCATTATTTTTTGTATTATTAACTGATTCAACTCATTTGCTTCATCGTTTCACGTACACTTGTGAGAATGTTGAATAAATAGGCGCAGATAAGTGGGAGTCAAAAGGATGTATGTATCTCACCTAGACGACACAGTGATCCGGGCACAAACACCGGACCAAACCCAGAACGAACAGAATCAGAGTGAGTATTGCGTTTGCAACAAGCAGACCGATCACCGCATACATAATCTCGATCAGCGATACGATGATCTCGGCATAATAATTGGTCGTTCGAGATTCTTGTTGTGTTGAGTCAACTGTGTCTTGTGCACTCAGTACATCGATCGTGACCAGTAGGAAACAGACCACCAGGGCGATGACTGGAAAGTAACAACCACGAATTGTTTCAGTTGAGCAGTATGGATTTGTGGACAACATATAGACATAGAGATGATAGTTGGATTAACCTACTGCGATTTATTTCGTCATGATTGTTTATTGAACGAAAATTTAGTCGAGCTCAGAACCCTCATCCATGCCGACCAGATCTAACATCTGCATAGGTGAACTTTTGTTCATAAAAAAACACGATACAGAAGTCTGGATGGCAGTAATATGTACTATCAGCAACTGTAAGATTACACAAAATCATTCATTGTTCAATTCAGAGAGTGTATTGTCTTATGAGTGATAATATTAGCAATGGTAGTCTCGAAGGAGTGAAGAATGACTGAATACGGTGCGCCATGCGTGGTGGTTATCATGTGACTAGCAGTAAGTTTTATCTTTGCATAGACACTGGAGCAAAGCCAAAACCACAAGGCAGAGTAGGAAAATTCCAATGATCGTGAGCAGTGCGATAATTCCGTACAGGACATCGAACAAGTAGACCAATGCATCGGTTGATCCACCGTACAGAGACATGCGTGTTGGACTCGCCTTTTCCCCGGTTACTGCTGTCTCGACATTGTAACAGACCAAGCTGAACAAAACAATCAAAGCTGAGGTCGGGAGTGTACAAAGAAAATGACCCGTAAGATGTGTGGCCAAACTCGGTGTTGGAGGAGTGGTGATTGATACTTTGGTGGAATGGCTTACGGCTGACTGAAAAAATCTACGTGGAGTTTGAGGACGAACCTTAAAATCAGGTCTAGATTGAGTGAAATCATCAGAGGATGAAATAGAACCTTTTATTCATATCACTATGCATATTTTGATGCACAAAAAACTGCGACTGTCGTTTAATAAGATACGATTTCAAATTCTTTAAATTCATTTGCCAAGTGGTTATCGATGCCGCCGTTCAACTCAATTATTCAGTCTTAATTTAGGACAGAAACCCGTCGCTCGTCCTTACTGATCCTAAGTGCTGCCAAAAACGCACGGGTTCATCCTCATCATCAAGGACGACAAATGCAAGTCTAATTGTGCATTAATGAAACTATTTACAACAAACTTAACGTCAATTAATGTTGTGATTTCCAGATCCGGTGTGGTACTGAAATAACTGACCGAAATGAAACTACTTGGAATAATCGGGCGGTCATTCAGGCAGACAGTTAGTCACTCATTCAGCCGATAGACCAATTATTGATTTAATCAGCTAGCTGCCTTGTCAATAAAACGTGAAAGTTTAATGGCCATTTGACTTACCAGAGACTTTCATGGTGCGATAAAATAATGTTACTAGTTGGGGATAGAAGAAACCTGAAAATTCATTGCAGGAAAGTTTGTTATCTGTGGGAATTCAGCGGTTTTCTCCTATTCATGTCGAAAAACTGAAACCACCCCAAAACCTCTTTGCAAAAGGGAATAAGGTTTAAGCTGCGGTTTATCTCACCTTATTTAACTTTGAAACTTGATTCATTTCCCGGTCACATGAGCTGTCAACCAATGTCACCTTATGTGCTGGTGAACTCGGTGACAGCATCTTGCGATTTCTCATATGAGACTTTCGTGAATTGAATTCAGTTCATTGCTCAATATGAATGCTCACGAACACCAAGTACAAATCACTTGTACAGCTAACTTTCATGGTAACTTATTTTCTTCCTAATCCTATCAAATTTGTCCTTTTTATGGTTTTAGATACTTCATTCAGAAATTTATCACTGATTCATAGTACAGATGTGAATCAGTCAAAATAGAAAGCGGAAGATCGATACAGAAAAATAAAGCAAGCTAATGGTGTATAACTTCCTTATTTTGACCCCGTTTACATGATCATCCAAGGCAACTAACTTAAATGTCCTCTTTGTACAATGCTGATCTCCTCCTGCTGCATCCGGATGATGCTTACTTATGCAAAAATAAGTAACCCAAATAGAAAATGCACAATTATCAAACTACTGAAGAGAGTAACTAGCTAAGGCTTACCCGACAAACTACTTCGGTGGTTGCTTCGACGGAGACACGGACTCCTATTTTATACCTATTCGGAACTCCTCACCTAATTGCAACTGACAGATAATGATAAACTTGGACGGAATGAGTGATATGGGTTGGATCAATGGCGAAATGTTTGAATATATGGTACTACCCGTATAATGTAGCTGTCAACAACAGCTGTGTTAGTGGCATTCGTGTGTGAGGGCAATAAGCCCACAGCAGTAACCGATAATCATTTAGGGGTGTGTAGATTTGCTAGCTGGTATAACATGTCGATGAAGACCCCGTAGTTAACCTATCCCGTCCAGCCACCCACCCAGACATATAGTATCATCCCACCCCAAACACAAGCATACCGATTATCGAGTAGAATGGATTTTCTTATTCCAAAACTTCCTGTCTATTCAAGGAATAGTGTGAGTATGAACTTCCCGGAATAGGCTGGACTGTGCCGACTTTGGAGACACCTAACACCAACAAGCTATTCGTCCTTGTCGAGGGGAGGGGCTCTTCATATTGTCAACATCGAGATTCCGGGTTTAAATGTGAGGAGTACAGAAATTTAGCATCTTCACCTCTTTTTTCAACCTGAATGGTTTGCCAGTCCTGGTAAATGGGTGGAACTATAAAATTTTGAAGCACGTTGGATTGTGGCTGATTGGGGATAGACAGCCATATACGAACAATGTGTTGCACCGATCAGTAAAAATCACATCGAAGCAATGGAGCGATAAAACAAAATTTCTGTTCCTACTAAATAACACGGCGTTCCGGTTCATACCTTTTCGCGATCGAGGAACAGGTTGTGTAATATCTTTGTGAACGGTTTCTAAAATTCATATTTTTACCGTTGGATGTCCCCGTCTGCACAGGAAAAGTGGATAACACTAGGGAATTTCTTTAGGACATCCCTCGTTTTGCATTTCTTCATATACGGTATTCAGCATCGAGTTGTTTATCTAGCATAGGCCCAATGTAGTGTATCATCTTTGTTGACTTGGCAACAGAGCACTGGAATGGATGCCACAAGTCAGTAGCAATTACTACATGAAACTGGGCTGGGGGACGAGCACGGAACGTGTAATACCGAACGAGTAGAATTACATGGTAGGATATTGGGAAGAGATTGGGTAGACCAGATATAGGTGTGAATGGTATAATTTTGCGGCCATGATAATCTAATCGGCTAAATTAGATTTTGTTGGAATTTAGATCGCTATGACTTCTCGTGTCACCAACAACCATTTTTCGTGGTCCACTACTTCGAACTATTAGTGCTGCTAACATCAGCCTAAAGGCCGTTCTCGAGTTAATTTATGTTCATCATCAACAAACTAATGTAATGCCGTGCCAGACGTGTTTCGAATAGTGCCTCTTTGAACAGCATTGGAAAAATGCATTGCATTACGTTTGGAAACAAGCCAGGTAGTTTGTCCTATATAATAAACACTAAAAGTACAGGCAAATCAATACAAAAGGTTTTCTTTTGCACGTCCAACCATAACCGTCCTACCCAACTCCGTTCGTATCGTGGTCGACTCCTCGGCTGCGGAGTTATTGGATTTCATTGTTTGTCTTTTTCATTATCTCGAATTTGATGTTCAGCAGGATTTGATACATTAGAATTCAAAGCTCGGATTTGGCTTATTTGAAATATATCGTGATGATCAGGAAGTGGAAATAATTCAACCTCTGCGGGCTCCAATCCCTTTTACGTGGACATAGCTAACGCATTTATCTTGCACTTCTGATTGAGGCCATGCGAGAAGGTGTTCGGACCTTGCCTTTGGGTACCGTTAAATTACCGACACAGCACCCACCATAGTGAAATTTTGGTGATCGGACTGTCTCAGCGGGATTATATAGCCTGAATAATAACTGAATTTGCTTTTGAAAAATGTGACAATTGTGAAAGTAGTCCTAGTACCAAACAGTTTTACTTATGATGCTTGTGGAATCTCGGGTGGAAGCTGGTTGGTGCATTACGGTATCCCGTTCTTGAGATTAGGTTACAAAAATTTCAGTGATGGATAATACATGCTTATATACATTGTTCCGGCAACCAACAATCCTTAACTAAAATGTCCGAACACCTTCTTGGGTTGTCTCTTAGGCTAATTGACAGAGCAAGTGCAAGAAAAACACGTTGGTTGCCATCATGCAGGGGGTTCGAATCCTGCCTTTCAAACTGGTATCACTTGCAAGTATCAGAACCTAATCAGTGTTTATTTTTGAATACAGTGTTACCAAGTCTTGATCGTCCCATGAGCTTTTGATCTTAAACGTTTGCCTCGGAAACCGTTTTTGTGAACTGTTTTGTAGCACTGGGCAACTTTGGGCCAGTCAGAAGTGAAATCATTCTACCGTTGAAACAGTCTGTACCTACATCGTTGACCACTAGATTCTAATTCAGTATCTGCATTCAGTTGGTCATTGAAACGGCAGAAAGAGTTAAAGACAGTTACTTCATCCTCGTTAGCGATCGTCAACAGTCCATGTCCACCTGGTTTCAAATGGGGCTCAAACCTGTCGATAGAACACAGTGTCGAAGTTTAACGAATCGTAGGAAATCAACCCCCGAAGATCTTTTGACAATGGGTTACTTTACAACCGTTCATTCGCAATCCAACTCCAGTACGAAGCAAAATATATATATATATATATTTATGACTTAGTGGTTATTGTTCACAACCGGATGATCCTACGGTTTTCAGTGACCAGATGAAGGGTGGCACTGTGGTGAATAACATTTTAATCATTCTCATTTTTGTAATGTATATTGTGGTTTTATTTCAGCCTAACTTCTTCCAAGCAGCGTGTATGGTCCTAATGCTGCCAGGCAAATCGGATGTTGCTTTCGAACAGCTGATTACCGATCGTTGACATCATAATTTATCGACAGTCCTCGTGAACCGACGTGAGATGCACTTTGTTATCAGTTTAGCTGGGTTAAATAAATGCCAAGCCCAAACACACACTGATTTGTCCACGTGTTTTAGCCAAATTAAGCGCATTCACGTGAGGGGTGTAAAAAAAAAGAATGCATCAATTGGTAAGTGGCAAAATGACCAATCTGTTTTATCCGAGCTTAGATTTATATCATTTATTGGTGCGAAGATAAAACGACGGGACGTCTCTGCTGACCTCTGTTAATTTAATCGCAACCGAGGGTTAACATGACCACGGGTCAGCATAGAGCTCTTGGCCACCGGGATAGTACTGTCTCAATACGTACTTTGTGCTGGATCACACCAAGAAATCACTGGTACATTTTAGAGACAGAACGTGTTTTAAATCAACTTCGACTACCACGAACGTGCTTAAAACTTCCACAAACGTTACGGTTTGTTGATTTGGCTGAATCGGAGTTGTACGATCCGGAAAGCGAGCATCTGTGCATGCATAACGTGCCTTGGGTCGACAATGTGACAGAGGATGGACCAGCGGAAAATCATCTTTCGCCATTTTCAAGTGTTCAGACACGCAAACAACGAGCGCACAAAGCTCGTTGGGGTAGCGGGACCTTGGAGCCGGTGGATCTACGCCGATGGCGCAAACTTCCCGCACCCGCGGTAAGTGAACTTCGTGCGACAAAACAACGGGACGAAGAACGGTTACGTAAGGAATCATTAATTAGACTACGTGCATCCAAAAGCAGGTGAACTGAAGCGATTGACCGGAATTTCTAACGTGAAAGCGCTAGCAGCAGTATTTAGTATGCAATCTGTGATAAATCATATGTGCATCATTTACTTAGTGTAATTTTCATTTATTTTCGGAAATTCATTATGCGCTTGATGCTGTATTCTTTTTACTTGAACCTGTTTATGATTACTTCATTCTAAGCAATACATACTAGAAAATGACAGGAACAAGTAAAGACTGACCAGGATTAATAACGAGCGACTAAGCCTCACCTGGATACGGTTGATTTCAACCTACCCGAATATGGTCTGGGTGAAACATGCCGATTTTTCCTTGGCATTTTCTATCATATTGAGTCCGAATTGTGCAGGACAATCAACTATTTGTATTGCCTAAGATAGCAACCGAAGCTTCATTTTCACTGCGGTGAACAAAATATTGAATTACAACTGGAATCCATCAATACAGATTGTGAGTTAGGGCAAAGCCAGCTCGGATAGACAAACAAAAACATTCCCTTTCTCCTTGTTGCTCACCCGATAGGCTTCTCTCGCTGATTCTGAGTACAGTGAGGACGGCCGTGTAGTATTCTGCTAAACCAGGGTGAAAATGCCGCTGATTTTCGTAGAGCTGAGACCTGAGAACAGAGCAATTTAGCTGGGCCTTTCAACCTTTTGGTATTCTGCGTTGTACTCCTAGATAAACACTACAAGTCGGAACAGGAAAGCTCGCCGGACATTCAACAATCATGATTTTGCTCAGACATAATGGCTAAACAATTCTACAACCGGAAAGTGATTGAAAAGTCAAAATATGGGACAAAATGTTTTCACCAGTTTTCTTCCCTTGAGTGGTAAAGATATATCAGGTGTAGAAAGATATATTTTACGATGCCAGTTTATAAGTTATGGCTGCTAAAAGAGTAGATGTTCATCACCAAATATTCGGATCTGTAGATTGCTTGTAAAGACTAAGTTTGTCATGGGATATCAAAGAGGATGACATCCCTCACCTTTCTAGTCATCACCTGGACATAATTGGCTGCTCATCGGGATCCGTGATTCGCCAGTGGGCTGGAGAATACTCGGTTGCCCAAATCAATATTGAGAACTGACATATGAGATTCTGTTTTTAGCGCTTAACTTAAGGGGCAATAGGATGATCTGAAGGTATCTTAACTTGTCTGGAGTTGGTGCCTAGTTGCTCATTTCATGCTATCTTCTGATGAGGCTATAGACCCTGAGTTACCAGTATATTTTTATATCTCGCAGTCGCGCGAGCGTAGGATCTTACATGGAGTACCTCATTCGCAGGTGGTTTGTAATCAGAGCTTAGTCCTACGTTAGACTGATCTGTAAATCAAAAACTACTCGGTGGAGAGCTTAAAACATTCATATTTAGATGGAAATACTTCTTCCACGGGATCTCCTGATCAGGGGCTGTTGTGAGACGCAATATCATTTAGAAATACTTCGAGAGAGACCCAGGGCAAGCGGCCAACTTTGAACATGACGGCAGATTTCGAGTTAGTTGATGTATGGTCAACAATTAGCGGCCATGCAAAACACCTTTGCAGTGTAGACGGTCAACACCACTTGTGAACCAGCTTGGATAAATGCGCATCCTAGAGAAGTTTACATCAGAACCGTTCATCGTAATTTGGAATTCTGCTTGGTACCAGAGCGCAAACATAACAGCCGATACCAACTAACAAATCGAATAAATTTGCTGTTTACAGTAGTTTTGCGATTTTTCATGGTAAACTGATCATTTAGCGATCAAATCAGATTTACTGATCTACTGAAATTATGAAACGTAATTCATTGAATGATTAATTAAAAAGTTTTGTTTGCCAGTAAGCCAGTCAACTAGGTAAGTGGCTATTTGGTCGGTTAATTGTTCGATTTATTTTCATATGAAAATTTCGTTGCGTCCAAATGTAAATGAAACGGAAGACTGAACCAAATCAACGAGAACAGCAATTGAAATGAAAGCTTAGTTAGAGGAAGAGTAAACGCCGAGGCGCCTAATTATCATAGAATTAGGCAGCCGAATGTGACCGTTTGGGTGCTGTTGGAACTCAAGATGTGCAAAACAAATCACTGATTTAAACGACAGATCATACCGATACAATGGTTGGATCTAGCTGACCATCAAATGGTATAAAAACGTTTTTTTCAACGTATGTTCAAAACTTCATTCGAGAAATGCGCGAAAATTCTTCTCTTGATCATGCTAGGGTTTGTGATGTTTTAATCGGTTCACCACAATGTAGATTTTCTTTGAATTTTTATTCGTCTTCATTTGATATTGGTCAGTGACTGCTGGATAACGTCAACTAGAAAGAATAAACGTGTTCGTATCCGAAGTTTTTTCTGCTGTCCGCCGTGTACGTCCGAAAAATTCACTGCTCTGCATATTAGGCCATAGTAGAGATCACTGAACCATCGAAGTGACGCCATACTTGAGGGTTGGCTCTCGTTTTGCTCGTCCAGTTGGATTGACCAGTGCGCGGTAGAAGCGGACCGGGCGACAACCCCAGAAGAACAGCCAGACTCCTGATTGCTTGACAATGCTGAGTATTATAGCGCCATATGGTTGTCTGTCATCGGAAGTTCCCTGCACACTTCGCATGTAACGGAACGGTCCAAGGACGAACTACTGGCAGTTGGATTTTCATGAAACAGTCTTGGTATCTCTTATTATTTACTGCCTCTACTAATGAAACTATACTGTATATAACTTTCAGGACGGGGTCTTGAGAAAGAGAGGCCTGCTCAGTGTGAGTAAGCTGATCGGCGGTGGGAGGAATCGAGCTCGAGGCATGCAGGGTGAGATGTCTAGATGTTGACCACTTGACTATCACGGGTCCCGCTAACAGCAACTCAGAACATGAGGACACTTGTGGTGGGCGAATATGTTGTATTGTGAAAAACTGCTGCATTATGTGTACAAAATCACTCAAATTATATGGTCTCCCTCCGTTTATATATAATGCAATTTTAGTAGATTCAGTAATCCCAGACGAGAATGGATCATCTGAATGGTCAGACTTTTTCCAGTTGTCAGAATTTAGGCATTCGCTGCAATTGTAAATTGGCGTTCAGGCAGCATGCCCCGCATTTGTGTGTTAACTGGCACGTAATTTACAATAGGTTCGACTGCGTGTCTTTGCGTGAAGTACAATTGGTATCCCAATACAGTAAAACAGCAGTACTTTTTATATGTTCATTCCAACAGGCATGAGGATTCATTCTCGTCCAAACTTATGGTGCGGAAAAAGCGCAAACTATCTTCCTTATCACATGATTGCAATTTGAAACTGCAAGAAACAAAGAAGGTAAAGGAATAATCAATCGACTAGTTGTCAAAATGGATAACTCCTATACCGCGCACATTCTTGCGTTCGTAAAAATCTCCACTGACTAGATAGTGATGTGATTTAAGTTTTTCCGGTTTTGATTCGTGCATACTACTGAAAAGACTGGATGAAAATCCTGTGTCTTCTTTTTATTCCATATCGATGAATTATGGTGAGTATGTGAACTTAAGGATTCATGGACACTTCAGAATGCAGAGCATATGTAATCATGGTGTCAGGTTAAGCGCATCCGGTGTTGTTTTTGGGTCAGCAACTTTGTGTTCTTCATTTCTTATTGTAAAATACTGCACAGCGTCCAGGACTATCTAATTTGCAGTGGATATGCGATCGAAATTCTATTTACGATAGGCACAATAGGTGTGTAAACACGCCTAGAAAGTGTTTAGGAATTGTAATCCAGAACTGACAAGTTTAACGTTTGTTAACGTGCACTGTGACCCAAAAATATACGGATATTAAAAACATGCCAGTCCATGAAAGCCTTAATGAGTATAAAAACTGCCGTTGCCGGACTCTAAAACGGATCGTTAGAATTGATATACACTATATAACCATGTATTGTATATATGCGCATGAAAGTCCAAGTTTTGACTCGGAGTAATTTGGGCCGACACGTCTGCAGTCGCGGGAGATAAAATGTGAGCGTTTTCATAGTGCTCAATTTTATTTTGGTCCATCCACTAGTGGATTTGCTGCCTCTTGTCGTTTGCATCGAGCATTGATCAAACTGGTAACACAGACAACATAAGTCACTTTGTCAATTGACCCGTATGCTCTCAAGTTCCGGTTGCGTTTAACAGCTAGTGGGGATTCAGGGCTTAGATGCGCAGATTTATTTGTACTTCGGTATCACAGTTCGATCTGGTCTGGCGCGGACGCGTAATGAACGGACACTGTTTTCCTGACTGAAGGCCGTAACATAGATTCTGCGGACCTCTTCCAACTGAATACCTAGAGTGGTTTCGTACAACTGACGCATTTTACTGAGTCTGTTACAGCCTTATGGGACGTTTAGTTTCCTCAGAAGATGCTTTACTAATGTTGCTAGCACGATAGCAGAAACAAACATGCGAATATCCAAAGCCCAAGCGGCTTATGCTGAACTGACGTACTTTTTGGAATGGCCGTGTGTACTGTGCCTCAGTGAGCTCAATTCTGTTTTATGTATGCGAGGCGTAGAATTTGAATCTGAAGAGGATCGTCGCTAAGACGTTTTTGATTATCAATTTTTGCGTAGTATAGCCAGGATTGGACGGAACAACCGTGTGAACAGAGCGAATGTTGGGAATCCAGTAATGGATACTGTCCCAGTGAATACTTCATCGAAGCGGATCGATCTTAGCAAACGTCGTTGTTTGGTCCAAGTAGTTCGTATGGTGAACACTCGTCTACCGTACCGTGTCTTATCTTCACTTCCTCCCACGGAGAGGAAGGAGCCACGGGAGGTCAGTAGATGATGTGGCGACGTAGATTAAGGAAATGTTCAACGAACTTAGATAAAATAGATATCGCACGTCTTCGTGGTTGAGGTCCAGAAGGCACATCATCCACACGGCTGGAGATACCGAAGGATGTGTCACATCAATACCATTGAGAACATATGCATTCATACAGTTAGACTGTATATCCTCTGTGTCCGCAACTTCAGCATTCTCTTGTTTACCGCCCTCTATGGGTTTAATGCCTAACCCCATTTCGTTTCCATCCCTCCTAATGCATGGTGTAACTCTGGGAGGAAAGCAGTAGCCCGGGGGGGCTACCCCTTCTGTTTGACAATGAACACTGATGGTAATGCTAAGTTACATAACAACTCTATATACAAACATTGCATCTTTGTTCTAATCACTTGCCGATTCGGCTAGTTATTAAAATGGTAAAGTACAATGGTTTGTCAGCCACAACACTCAACATTAGTCTCGAATGTAGGCTCACCACGAAAAATCGTGCCAATTGTGAGTAAGTTAAAGAGTAGCTTCCAGTCTTTAGATTGTCTTGGCCACGTGCACACCTTTTGGAGCAAACGGAACCATCAAAGTCAGCAGACCATTAGAATTACCCTGAGAAACAACCAACCAGGAGAGAATGCACAAGATTTGGTACCGTGAAGTGTTCAACTAATCAAATTAGTCGTAGACAGAGTTTCGAATTTACGCATTCGAGAGGCATCTTTTTGAAGCACGCTGATGACCTGATCACCCAAACTGGAAATCGGTGATGAAGGTTATTCAACAGCCACTTCCGTTACTAGAGGGTGACAACCGAAACAGAATACCGCTACTGAACACCTAAATTATTATTACTATAATAGCTAGTCTAACTATTCGTGTAAAGTCATTTGTGTTGTTCTAAGATTTCCATCCGAGCTTACTCTTTGACTGGTTGTCCTACTATTGTGCTGCACCAGCACTTCACAATTTCTTGCGGAAATGTAGTCATTGTACTCGAAATCATAATAAAGAATTCAGCCAAATGGATCACCAATAGGCACTAGAATGACTCCGAACCAAGATAGGCAGCTGAAGACAACGGGAGAATCGCAGCCCCGGGAGGATAGGTTTTTTCATTTAAAATCATGCTTTTAGTTGCAAATAGAACTTATCTGAACTGGTGGAACATATCAGGAGCAACAGCATTGGAGACTTGTTCGAATTTCACGATCGTTTGTCACTCGGTTCACATTGGCCGGCTGTCTACGTCGTCTACTGCACGTGGGACCACTATAGAAAATTAGGCCTTATTATGACCTTTTTGTGATTGTTACATTAGTTTAGAATTATTACTGTCTGAACATTCGTCTGGTTTTCACCTCCAGGTTGATCTTAAGCACAATTGCGCATTAAGTATCTATTCGATTTGGCATCATTCACTACTGGCATGCATCCTCGGTCTACGGAAATGTCAAATCCATTTTCCATACAGCAGCTACTGATTCACATTCGTGTCTGTGCGGTCAGTAAACAAGAATCCCGCCTAGATCTAGAAATTGCGGATTCGCTCATACTGATCGATAGCTTCGAACTAAACAGGCAGGATAGATTTGTTATGACAAAGAAACTGGGGCATGGCGGCATATATTAATCCTTTCTGGTCCGGCTCTTTAAACCGGCTCGACTGTCGGGTAACTAACTAAGTGTCACCCCAAGAATTTTCTTCAAAGTAGTACAATTGTAACGAGCTTACACATAGCCCTTTTCAACTTGAAACACACCATCTCAAACTTTTATTTCCCCGTGGCATTTCTTGTTCTTGAAAATAATTTAAACATAATTGTAGATGGTTTAATCAACCAAACGATTACCTGCGTTTTATATGCCACATATCTTCCTTCCTTCCGACACAGGAAACCATTTTTGACGTGGTCATCATTAGTTATCTTGAATTATTCTTTCTGAGGATACGTGCGCCCACTTCAATTAGTGAATATGGTTTGCTTCTATTAAAGCCTAAGATTTGATTTACCCTCATTTTATTCAGGTAAACAAGGCAAAATCCGAATTCACCACCATGATTTTTCACATGGCCATCTTATTCTTTTTCGAACGTCTCCTTCACATACATCTTGTTCCTTTTCTGAACATTTGTTAAACGGCAATGCCAAATTTTTTTTCGTATGGGGGTCGCTAATACTAAATTTGATATTTTCAGTTCACTTTGTTCTCAAATTGTTGCATCTCGTTGGAGCAACTGAGGTCCCTACGGAAAGGAACGGGATACGTTTACAAATCCCGCGATACATCTCTATTCTAGTACAGGCAGAAAAATAAACATACTGACATATTGTTTGCTAACCAACTCATAACCATTAACAATTGTAAAACGCTATGGCGAGGAAAAGAAATGTTTCGCGGGCGAAGACGTGAAATATGATACGGATATCGACCGTACTTAGTGAGCTTTTATCAATCCTTCTAGTTACATCCCAGTAACATATGTACAAGATGATGATATACCAATCAAGCATTTTTCGAGAGAGGAGGTGTTTGCTCTTCTTCGCACAACTAAAATCACCACCACGGTCGGTCTTGACAGGTCATCTTTCTTCATTCAAAGATGCAGTGCTGTGACTCTTACTAAGGCCTTCACTTATCTAATCGGCACATTGTTAGGCTCATCTCCTAGACCTGATTGTTGCAGATTCGACACTATTGTTCCTATCCCAAAATTCAGCAGTTCCATTGCCTTAGTCAAACGCTTTTGCCTCGTTGTCTAAAAGTCCTTTGATGGGAAATTGAATACAGCATGCTTGAGCCTAAGCATCCATGTTTCACAAGTATTTCTGAAGACCTTTTTATTTAGCTTTTGCATCCAAGAGGTCATCTTGTTCACAACATGTTAAGACCCTAGAAACATCGATGCACATTTTTTTCTATAGAATAATCTGTTCTACCGAAACGGGAACCGTTTGGTTGCCTCGGCATCATGTGAGCATGACTGTGTGATTAATTACCAACACAACCCAGTGTACATGGCTGAGTGGTAAGACAACAAAACCCTCAGCGAGCTTCAAGGTGCTGTTCGTTCTCCCTATCTGATTTCCGCATATATCTGCGACTAATTACCCGATATCTCCTGTCCCCTGTTTGAGTGGGTGATGAACCATCGTTGTGGTTGATTCTATGGAATATCCAAGGATTGTAATTGATGAAACATATAGATGGACTTCACCTATTTCCAACTGTGTAAGTAATAATCGAGGACTGCCAGTTCAAATCAGACGACTTCCAGAACACAGGACCAAAAGGAGCACCACCTGCCATGTGCGTACTAGCGTGCCTTTCTTATCCTATTATTTTTGTGGGTTTGCTTAGGAAAGACATTGAGGTTCTACATCGGAATCCACCATTTCATTAAACGAACTGTTAATTGAACTGTGACCAACACTTATCCACACTTGTAGGGTTTCCTCAAAATTTCAAACCCCGTTGATCCACTGCAAGATATTCACCAACACAGTGCCGTTTTCACAGTTCCACACAATCTGCCATTTGATTCATGCCGTGCAGAATAAACATCCATGGGAACTCCACAGTGCCTTAGTTAATGTGACAAGTTTTCGCCTTTCTACTGATTAGTGCAGCTGTTTTTTCATCGTTTTCTTTGATCGAAACGCGGACATACAACAAAATACAATGCATTGCAATACAATATAATATTATAAGAAAGAATACAATACAGTGGAGTAGAAAAGTAGTCTAGTATAACCTCGACGATTGCCAGCCATGTTGTTTCGCGCATCGGATATTCAGTGTGATCTTCAGTTTGGTTACTAAGTATTTATTAGAGCCAAGGTATGGGATTGAGACAGAAATATTTCATACTGTGCATGGAGCACGGCATAGCAACCTAAAGTCGGTCATAGGCCTAACATCAACCACGATCGAAGTCAAGAGTGAACGAATCTCCAATTCCTAGTAGTACACATGGAGATAATCTTAGAGTTATCCTAGACAGAAATGGTGACATCATTCAGAGGTGTGTTACCCACCAAGGCCACTGGTGGGTATTTAAAGACTTTCACAAAATCTCTACACACCTTTTCCTTTCTTGATTAGGCAAAAGGTCAACCGAACGACTGATGAAGTTGATCAACGTGAATAACAGATGATTAGATGTCAAAAGAAAACGTGGCTGGGATAGTCCAACATGCATTTTCTATTCAAATGAGAGAAAAGAGAATGCAAAACACGGAGAGATTAGCTCAGAAATAACAAGTTACCGAACTACACAGAAGATGAGAGAATTCAAATGCCAGAACACCACTAACTGTGAAATAAAACGATATTACTATCGCTTGGGAGTGAGGTGGGGTGGGTCTTTAATTAGACAAACCACTGGTTAAGGTTTTTTGCTACGGTTGACTCCGTTGCTAGTTGTTGATAGTCCTAATGTTTTATTGCCCATTGGTACTGCATGTTACTTCACGTGCGTTGCATGAATATACTGCCGTGTTCACATTCAAATCCCATACTAGGTTGTATTGGAATCCTATACTCTAGTGCATATAGTTTCACAGTATTCAAATACCTAATGTCCCCATAACCGACCGCGCATCTCGGATTGCAACAGTTCTGTTTGCTGGCAAGCTGCTTGTCGTTAACACATGGGCTGAAGCGTCAGCGGAAGCAGTGATGGTAACCCAGCGGTAGGCACTGCTGCATTTTGCTGAACCAATACGTGAACCCTTTAAGCCGAACCTAGAAAATGCAAAGTAGGTCAAGTGAGGATGTCGCAGAAGTGGTAGTTCCACTAGGAACATTTGTGAGCACATGTATCCTGGATCACGGTCGTAAAAACACGAAAGCCACTAAGTAAAAAAGCCTTAACTTATCAGAGTAAGCATATTTATTTCAGTGTGCATGATTGCAATAGTGTAGTTAGTCATAAACAGGTGTACCTGATTAAACAGCGTGGTTAGCTCAAATGTAAATCCGACGCGTGAACCGTTGATGTTGGTGTTTGCTTGGGCCAGAAAACTGCCACATTGCGTAAATGGCGATCCGAGGCCGTTTTGCCAAATCTGAAAATAAACAAAACTTTGATCGACCGAAGCGTGTTAGAAGTATGTGGATGTATATGGTATCCAAGTTCAACTATGACTTCGGTGGTGCGTGGGCGTGAGCGAATAATTGGCCCCAGACCACTATCCTCCGTCCGTATCCTGGTCGGCGCACACACATATCCCGGATAAATCGGATGGGTCCCCGAGTGGGATTGTTGCTATTTGACCGCATTGCGGTTTTACTCAAGCAACAGTATCCCACTCTCAACAAATCCAGGTGTTTGTTTGGTTTGGTCCATCTGGTTTTACCGCGTACCGACCGCAGGTAGTGGTTTCACTGGGATATCGCGGTGGCGCCTGGGTTTGGAGGGGCTGAATCTATCCGAGACTAGCTTAACACAAATCTGATGAATCCGATCAAATTGAGACTGACAGTAGGATCAACGAGATTACGGGTTTTCGGCAGCTTTCGGTACCAGTGATATGGTTGTACATTGGCTGCATAGTTTTTAATGATGAACGTGATGTAGATATTGCCTAATAAATAATTTCGCAATTGAATGACCATTACATATTTCATTTCTCATTTACTTTCATGATAAAGGATTACGAAATGCCACCGGAAATATCTATCTAAAGCATGCAGGTTACGTTGTCCTGTACGACAAGCCCGTATGTGCATAAAACCTTACACTTCATTTGTTAAAAATCGATTTGAACCTGACTTGATGTCTTTTGAAATTTCATAGCTGTTTAGCTATGCACGCTTATTGGTCGAGTCCTCCACCTAGTTTGTCGTACCTACTGTCACTTAAAGCGGTAAGAAAAGGGCATAGAATGGGATTAACACTTTTGGGTTGTACGATTTTTGCAATGCCTGCGAGCACATTTCACCTCTTTGATCTCCGTTAAAGGACCTGAAGCATGCATTAGCAGCCAAACTCCGGCAAAGCGACAGGCAGACAGTCTAAACTAGATCTGCGTGCAAAACATTCATGTACAGGTTCATTCAGAAGAATGGCAGGGTTAGGGGCACGGGGAATCACATATAGGGGGAAACCAATAGGGAGGACAAAGGTCACCGAAATCACGTGGCTTGGACAGGTGGATAGAGGTCACAACAATTAACCTTCCTATCTTCAGACTCTTTATCAGGGAAGGGCGAGATTCGTTAAAAATTTCGGCTGTCTGTACAAATCACGGCCATGACGGCGAATGCCAGTTGCTCCTGTGAACCTTGGAGGGCGGCCGGATTTTTGACGGTTTGTCACTTGGATTGTTCGTCTAGGGTCGACGAGTCTGTCAAAGTAGACCATGGGTCGATTCAGTTCAAAATGACATTCGTGAAGGAACGGGCTAGATCTACTGAACGATCGAACGATTGCGAAGAAACTGTTCCAGTAAAGGGGACTTGATCACACAACAAACAGCCGGGTTGCTGAAACAATCCCTCTGCTTTGAGATTCGCGCTTGGTTGTGTAAAAGCTCGAGGTGAAATCTCGACCAAAATTTCCCAGCATTGTTGGAGACACCGTTTCGTACTCTACTCTTTCATGAACGCGTTGAATCGACTTATCCACTTGCATGATAAGATTGTGTAAAAGTGCATAAAGGTAAATTACTCACAGCAGACTAAACTAGGAGAACAACCTCGTCTGAAACCGACGAGCAAATCACAGATTCCAATGCGCAAAATCATTACAACTAGGTGGGTGAGAATTGGTCACAGTCAATTGATGAAGCATCGCCTCAGTTCGGCGGTGATCGAAGTAAGCAATTTTCCCACTTGGGAATTCTCAGTTGGTTGCAATCCCTGACGCGAAAATAATGCGCTTTGTGGTTTCGTTGATAAACTAATTGAACGTCAAAAAGCAGTAGAAATATAAAGGGAGAGAATTTTATGAATATGCCATACCTTGGCCAAGAGGGCAGCCGTTTTTAGTACAATAGAGTCTTCGTCGTGAGTCATGTGACATGATAGAACCAGAAATGATTTTAATACTATATTAAATAGAATCACAGACGCAATGATGCCAGTTGCCAATATGCTGAAGAACAGCGTCCCTCAACCCACGGTTGGTTGGCCAAAACACCGATCCGGCAGGATTGATATCGAAAACAAGTCGGGCGAAACTAGCATCCGGTATACATGTGCGGTGCTCTCCTGTCCAACTGTTCCATACTTAGATATTGCCTCATAAATTTCTCACTAGATTTTCATTTGAATCATTAGGAGCGTGAATGGATAAATCCACTTAAGAATCACGCGGGGATTTCTCCGAAGTGCACAAGTTAGGGGATGGTTGGACAGGAGAGTCCCAAGTACGCATACCTGACGAGCATTGACAACCAGTTGTGTGCTTCCGGGGCGATTTTGTTCATTCATCCGTATACAGAAAGCACTACTGAGAGCAAAAAAACCATTCTTTCGAATCGTGTGCCATCTTTAAGAAAAATAAGTTTTCTTGACCGGTGAAAAACTTCCGACGAGTTACCGTGTGATTCTTAATTGGGCTTATCATACATTCATATTCATGAAGATTCCAACGAGATTCTATTGGAAAGATATTCGAGTTAAGCCAATGCAAATTAAAAGCAGAGTCGTCATCCCGACGATCGAACTAATCCACTCGGTAAAGGTTCTACAATTTCTTCCACATCATGGTTAAGCCGTTTCGATCCAAATTAAAGCCGCTATTTGACCCGAAAAAAGCACACATCAAAGAAGCATAATTGTGAGCAAGCATACCACATCCCGTCTAATTCATGTGGAAATATGGACCTTTTAGAAAAAAGCTGTTTTTTTCGGATCTCTGTCCAAACATTAGAATCAGGTGTTGAGCCGCCTTAATTTATTGAAATTCCCTGACAGTTACTAAAGATTGGGCTGTGGCTTGAGTCTAACCCCATCAATTCGGAGGAGTTACTCCCTCCACATTCCGGTAACGCTACTAAGATACTGGCTTTCGGATGCTGCATTCTTGTCACCCTCAGCAGTTACGTCTTCTGAGCTACACGGTTAGACCGACCGGAGTACTGCGAGATGAACTCTATTCTTGACAGACAGTCGGATGTCATGAGGACGTCACAAATATTCCAAATTGGTATTTCGAGCCTTCCTCATGCGCGATGAAACACTGTCCGACGCGAGATAACGCAGTGAAATGTAACCACCCAAGAAACCAAAGGTAATAGCGACACCCAACATTATCATTCCAAGAACAAAATTATATTTGAGACCAACCTACAGCAGCATTTCACACTTCGAACGCAAAAGTGTGCCTCAAACAATCGCACAATCGCTACTGAGGAATATTTACAACTAATCGTAAACAAAGTCCATGCATTCCAAATCGCACGGTTTATAGTGTGAGTAAATGCCGACTGAACTATTCTCACTTGAAGATCAAGCTACTACCACGATGAACTAAGTAACAAAGTTGAAAAGAAAGGGAATGGAACAGCACCCCTTAAGGAACACTATTTCTCGTAGTGAACTCAGTTGATCGCTCGTCGTAAGTACGAACTCTGTTCGGGCGGCTCATATACGATCATTTGAAGAGTTCAAAGCATTTCTCTCCGCTACTGTTTGGACACATTCGAAGTCAGCAGTTGGCAGAATGGATTACACGGAAAGTTGCTTTTACATTAACGAAGACAACAATCGCGGACCTATGGAAATTGCGTGTTCAGAAGTTGGCGACCCAGTAAAAGTATGCTACATATAACCTCGATCGGTCGGGAAATCGGCTAGATTCTTACAAAACACATACCTATCGCGAGCACTAGAAAATGGGTAGATGCTGGCACTTTGCGACAATTAGCAAACTCATCCCAAGTGGCTTTCATATTTCTTTTAAATCGTTACAGCTACCTTTCCATACCGTCTTTCAGGGACCTGTATTCTATCTTAACCTGACTCAAAAGGTTTTGCTACTTCCAACATCCAAACCTGACTGTCAAACTTAAAAAGGTGAGATAATCAATCTGGTTCAATCTTTGTCGGAAGAACGTTTCGCCCATAACCACCGTTCTGGTAGAGGAATCACAACTACCTGCATTTTCTGATTTCAGATTATGTTTGGAAAGTTCAATGAGGAAGTGGACCAACTGAACTCCCAAAAGCCCTGACCGAGAATGAATTAGTGAGCCGTCAGATCTCTCAATCACCTCACTCAACCAGTTTTCGTGAACAAATGACAAAGTTGCAGCCATTGTCGACAACCGCATCTTCTTAACTCTGCTGAGCCATCTAGTTGATTCTCAAACTCCAAGTTAGCAGACGTTTCCATGGTTTGCGTAGTTTATTGGATGTGGTGCCGAAGGGAGGGACCATCGAGCCTCTTGTAGGACAACATAAAGATACCCCTTGTTTATAAAGATCACCACTACGCGAAATTTGCTGGCAGAAATTGTTTGACCTGCTGTCGATATTCTCTCAAATTCTGAAGATTGGATTGCATCGATAACCGACTATACGGTTGTGAATGAAATCCCAATAGCTATTTGTCGTCTAGAGGCAACTGTTTGCGACAGTTTCAACGCACAGGACAGCAAAACGTATTCCGTTTGCTTTTGTCTTCCACAAACAGCCAAGGTGGACGTTGAAATCAGTAGCAACAAGCATTTGTTAAACTTTGAAACAGTCCTTCGCAGCTCCAGCTATGCAATCGGGTAAGCGCGCAAATCGACACAACGGACAGGAAACTGCATTTAATTCAGCTGTTTTAACGCCTACAAATCTGTACAAAAGGCTACTGACTGTGATCAATATAATGGTGCACAATGGTGCCTCGTGTATACGTACTCAACGTGTGCAGGATTCGGACCCAAGCATGTGCGCCACCAATTGAGATAAGAGGATGCTTCATTCGACACACTGGTTGCCCGCCCAAACCACGTAGACGCATGGTGTTCGCCGCAACGAGATTTTCGTAATCTGACTGCCAGAGCAGAAATTCCCATTGAACCAACCAGTGTCCACTACTTGAAATCCACGCCGTAATTGGGTACGAAGTTTAACAGAGAACCGTTGGTACTTTCTATCGATTGAATATATGATTCACGTTCTACATTCCAATCCTGAATGTGATTGGATAATTCTAACAAGCAGCACACTCGTGATGCCTTGAGTTATCCCTAAATCAAAGGAAATGAGGTTAGCAATGTTATACGCATAGAGGATGCTGGATATATCTGAGCGAATGACAATTTGCGGAAGTTGATGTAAGAGAACGGATTCTTCTTTTAACTCAGCAATCAAACCCACAAAACAGAAAAGAGAACTTAGTATGAAGACGTAACTGAGACTTCCATGGAGGGGTGAGCCCCTTTTGTCTTTTATGCATTGCCTTGCTTTTGCGAGTGCAATAATTAGCATTCTGCCATCAGATTAAATCCATTGTGTCACGAACCAGGTGAAACAAGACGAGAAAGTATTCTTTGGGTAGGGGGATTTTTCGTTAAGGCGGATGGCAGATGCCAACTGAAAACCGACGACTTCCAACATAGAGAAGAAACCCGAGATACTCCACCGTTATTTTTAATTTCTGGAAGTTTCTCAACCGGTACACTGCTTCACAGCATTTGTTCGCTGTGTCACCCTAAGGGGTTAAGCCGTTGGTTGTCCAGGAGTTGATATTACTCATCAAAAAGACCTCAGTTGATCCATACCAGTGCCTTATCAGGCCTGACTACGTCATCGGTCTAAGGAGGCTATCGCGTACGGCTTTTTGGATATCGCAGGAACAAGTTATTGTAATGTTTCACGTGAATTGATCAAATGACCAATATGTAGCTGCCTTCCGAAGTCTGCCATATCCACCATGAGTTACCCTACTACCTCGCAGCTAACTGCACCATGAAGTCGTGCAATTTTTATGTAACCATGCTTCGGAACAGGTGACGACTTGCCGCCCCATGGCCGAGCGAGCTACACATGATGATTTACCTCAAGCTGAACAACTAACGATGCTTGGAAGGTCAATGGGTAGAGGCCTGACGAAGTAGTCTCCTGGTCCTCCAAGTCGGGGTTGATCTGAGCTAGCAGCTCAGTTGGAAAAACGAGTGGAAGACTAATTGATTCAAGTAGATGGGCGCCCACTCAGCCATTCCCCGCAGCCTTGCGGTCAGGTTCTTGTCAGGACCAAAAGCTTTGGTTGAAAACCCTAATCGTTTTTCTGTTTAGCGGCTGGACTCCCTAGCAGTATCCGTCCATTATTCCCCATGAGTTACACGCCTACAAATAATTCCATACTGCATCGGTCGTCGTGCAGGCTAATCAGGACCGCGCTGCCCATTGCATCGAGCGGGGTGGGTAGTGATAAGTATGCTATTGCTCAGAGTCCCCTCGCTCTTATTCAACATGTCTATTATGTTTCCAACCCAATCTCTTTGCCCCTTCTGCCTACCCATAATGTGCCCACTGATAACACGCCCGATACTCTTAACGGTTCGTTGTCACGTAGTGTAGTAGGTGGTTTTCAGTCTGTTAGCTCACATATTCTCAAGCCTCGTCAGCCTCTGCATCTCGGTTCCTTCAATGTGCGCACTTTAATGCAGGCTGGCCAACAGATGTGTTTGGCTCTGAGAGTGGACTCACTTTCGATTGATGTCTGCTGTGTGAGTGAAACATGAATTCAAGATTCGGGTAGAGTAATCCAATTAACTGCGCCTAACATCTCGTCGATATACTTATTGTGCATCTCAGGAGACGAAGCAGCCTAAGCTGTGGGTCCACGAGGGGTAGGAATTGTCACAAGTGCGAAGGCTGAAACGGACCTTTAAACTGGATCCCGGTAGACAAGTTTTACGATGACCTCGTCACTCTTGTTCGAAAGAGCAAAGGCTGTGATATTGTAGTAGTGGCAGGTGATTTTAATGAATAAGTTGGAAAACTTAGTGCCACGGAGTCCTGTTTAGACGGGCGCTTTGCCTTGCATGCTCAGCGAACTGATAACGGGGAAAGACTTCTCCGGGTTTGTGCAGACAATCGCTCATTCCTGTCTAGCACGACTTTCCGACAAAGTTTGCGTCGCACAGCGCCACGGCGCTCTAACTCGACAGGTCGACCATATTGCAATTAACTACCGTTGGCGTGGTTCAGTCCAGAACTGTAGATTGTACTTAACCACGTGCGTCGAATCGGACCATGTGTTAGTTTTATTGCGATTTTTGCTGCAGCCCAATGGCTACCGACGCAGACTGGAAGCCTCGTTGGCCACAGGACGTCTGTCTGATTTGGCTGTTCACAACAGCTATGAACAGAGACCACCCAACGAACTAGGAACCTCGAATAGCACTGGGATCAAATCAAGCAAGCGATCGCCTGTGGTTCTAGATCTAGCGTTCATCAAAGGCACTGGATCTCGCAAGGGTCGCTGGGTCTAATGGAACAGAAGCAGCAGCTTCCCAATTACAAAGGGGTGGACAAGATGCGTCCACAGTTGCAGCGTCAGATGACGATAAGCCTTAAGACTGAACGTGAAAACTGGTAGGCTAAGCTGACCGAAGAAATGGAATTGGCAGCCACTTCAGGTAACAGTCAAAGACTGTTTGAGCTTATGCACGACAGCGGTGGGCATCGAACTTCGGTTAGTGGAGTCGTGTGCAATAGATATAAAAAACTCATCCACAGTAGACAACAAAGGCTGGACAGTTGGAATGAACACTAAGGATCGGTCTGAATTCAGCAGCTGCGATTCCTTGGGAAGTGCCTCTTGACCCCAAACGAAAGAGGAGGTAGAGTCGAATATTTGACTACTAAAATGGGGAAAATGGCGGGTCCAGAAAACTTTTCCAGCTTTCCCGAATTATGTAAAGAATCCCTAATAAAAGTGCTTACCTCTTTGATTCTTGCAACGAGGGACGTATTCTGTTGTCGTGGAGTGGGTCACTGGTTGCACCCATTTTCAAGAAGGGCACACGGAGTGACTGTGGCAATTATCGAGGGATTAGCTTAATTCCAATAGTTACTAAGGTGTTAGCTTCGATAATGCTGCGTCGTTTGACACCGGTTCGCGAGGGTAACACCCGCAAACAGCAAACCGGAGTTCGTCCAGGTCGAGGTTGCATTGATCAGATATTCAACCGAAACGCGTCAAACATCGAAGAAACTAGCATGTGTAATGAACTTGGAACACTGTCACTCTTCTCTACACTTTCTCACTTATCGTCATTATCGTGCATTATCTATCTACCTATCTAGCATCACCTATCTATCTAGCTATCATCTATCTATCTATCTACCTATCTATCATCCATCTAGTTATCATCTATCTATCTATCTATTTATCTATAATCATCTAGACAGCCAACGCTAAAATGACGCAAATGCTGGTCGCAGAGTAGTAATCAATATCACTAAACTGCTATGCCGTGGGGAACTTGTTGCTGTACTTCCCGAAAGTCCAGTTTGGAAATAAAAGAGTACGCTGATGCGATCTCACTGGGTCTCCTTTAACTGTCTGCACGGGTATCATTCGAAGTAAGGGCCAAGCTACTAACGTGTTTATCACTGATTACCATAGGCAGCCGTTCAGAGACAAACGCGAAATGGCCGAAAGGCTGCTATGCGGAAGCGGTTTTGGTTGACCTGAGCGGGCGGGTACATTTACTGTGGAGGTGATTCTCATAAACTGATCCGGTTGACGAACAGAATAAACGTGACATCCTACCAAATATAATTACGTAATCAAGTGTTTATCTGACACAATTTTTTTGCGTTTGTCGTGTTACAAAATAACAGAGATTTAGATCGCACGGTGTGCACGGAGTCAACCGGGAGTGGATGGGGGTAGAACTACCTCCTCGAAGTACGGAGACAAACGAGGGAGACAGAAACGATGAGGTGTTGGCCGAACAAAAGTATACATGTTCTCTTAGGTGAATTCGGGGAAGGAGGATAAAGAAATAAAACGAAAGAGGAATATGCGAATGAATAAATAAGTAGATAGGCAATAAGCTCTGTGAACATTGACGAAAAGTAGAGAAGTCACATGATGAGGGATGGACAAATAAAGTTAGAATGCGAGTACTAGGTACTAGATATACACGCGAAAGAGTACAGCATAGAAACCAAAAATGTCAAACGATAAAAAGGCCGGTGCATATACTTGCACGCGCTTAGGGGACCGAAACCGGAACAAAGCGTGAATTGTGAATTTGCGAATGACCATGATGAACAAATAAATAATCATGGCCGGAACACGGTGGTGGATTGAGTGGAAGGATAGAGAGAATAAAACTGAGAAAATGAGAGTGCATGCCGAGACAATCACTGACAAATGAGCGTGCATGAAGGCGCATGTAAAGGTGTCCGAATGAAGTCATACTAGGCAAAAATCGAACAAATAAAGCGGATTGCAGAGTGGCCATTCCCGTAGTTGTACGGAGATCAGATAAACAACGCGCGATCAGCTAGTTAGCTGATACGACACGACAAAAACAACAACAAAAACGCGAGGTAGGCTGGCCGTGAGTAAATCCAGTAGGACAACAGACCAGCGATGAGATTGCACAGCTACTGTCGCGATTGCGCCGATCACGAATAAAAGGAAGGAAGGAAGGAAGGAAGGAAGGAAGGAATGAAGAAAGAAAGAAAGGAACCGTGACATCAGTAATCTAAATGTACACGAAATTATTACCGCACGTTCAGCGGATGGTGTGGATGGGAGGACGGATTTGGGGAAGAAGGGAATAGAATAAAAAATAAACTAGTTGAAAGCGAACCGGTACAAGAGCTAATCAATCAGTGTACGATTGCGTCTGCAGATCTGACCAGGATAGAATGCGAGCAGCGTAAGCACTTTGTGTGAGGGGATGTGAGGCAATCAGGCTCATCCGAACGTTTGTTCTCGTGTGAATTATGCCCGCGAAGTACGACGAGCCTCGGCACTGAGGAGTGTGACAGATTTGTCCTTTGCACCGAACGCGATTAACGGCTGTGTGGAATATGGACGGAACAGATCATCAGAAAGACTGAAACTATTAGCAAATTGATCCAAAGAGATGGAAGACTAGATTCAGATCAAAGTTTTTACTTTACACGCTTGAAGCATCGTTTAATCTTTTATTGAAATGATGTACATCATTCTTCGGAAGGGGGCTACGGCCATCAGAGGGCTGCCAAGTGGGGAAGTTAAACGGCGATGGGGAGATTCTAACACGCGACCTTATCCGCTTGACTACCGCCGGTCTGGAAGGAATATGCGACACAGCCACCAGTGCCCACTACACAGGGGGGAGGGAGGGAGCCAGCAACTGTGACTCCGAAATTCGGAGTAGCAATGAACCACATAATATTTCATTGCGCCAGATGTGGCAACCAGTCGAGCGACAGCGCGATGGTATCCCGCCGAAGTGACCTGTGGATACACTTGTGCATAATCGATCAAAAGCCAAAATCACAAACCAGGATCGAGTCAGCGATTCGCTTATCGAGAAGATGCCCTACCAATGCGCTACCGATTCGAAGAGTGGTATGTCAAGCGTAAGATAATGATCCACTTGAAACTTTAATGATACCCTGAACGCCGGAGTACCGATTAGACAGTCGCTTGTGATAGCAGCATTAGATGTAAACCACCGCGGCATGGCTATATACGAAGCCACATTTTCATGGGAGATAGCTGTGAGGTGTATTCAATAAATCCATTGGCCAAATGTAACAATGCGATTTCAAAACTGACTAGTGCATTTGCGCGATCTTTTGACATTCAATTTATCCCGTAATACTATCAAAAGTCACTTTTCTCGGAAACGCCATCGCGTTATGGCAACACGGTACAACAGGGAAACCACATTCAATGTGAGACTAACAGCCTTAGGCAATGGCCCGTTCGTTCGGCTGAAGAGCGCCAAACGTAGATGCTCGACCATCTTATCAAGGAATGACATTCTTAAAACAACAAAAAACCATATTCGTGGCATTGATTCCAAAAGATGAACGGATTGGTACAGCATGAGCGAGTAACATGTCTTGTGTACAAACAATCCGCTGCTACGTTTTGCGACCTTCGGGTTCACCGTAGGACAAAGAGGATTATTTGTGTCACTTAGTCAAACAATCATGATGATGGACAAACCAAACATCCGAACAGGTGGGACGGTGGTAACGTGAATCAAACGACTTCGTTCAAAGGTCAGTAAGAAACCAGTTAAAATATTAGGTGAGCTCAAAACAGAAAGGAAGGATGAACTACATTAGGAAGTGAATGAGATCGGTTCAACTTATACAATTATTAACTTTACACAGATATGCGCTGGTCTTGGCTCCCATCTAGCAACATCAAACAATAACGAAAGAAAAATTAGATAACAAGTCAGAAAAGGTATATCTAGGCAGAATCGTTACAAATGCAGGAAGGCCATTGATCGTGGCATTCAGTCATATCAGTTACTGCCTCCGAAACAGTAACCTAACTGGACTTATTTCGCCCGGCTAGAGTTTCCATACATTTTTTCCATGACATCGATCGACAATCTCGAGCAGTTACCCGCTACCGAGTATTCATTTTCCGTCATGTACAACACACGTCCCAACTACCTATCGGTTTAGTTCAGTTCTTACAACCGCTAATCCCGCATCAACTAGCTCTGGTTTAGCCGCTAACTCACAGGACCAATAATAGGTTGAAGAAGAGAAAAGATTGCGAACGCAAGAATGCCACTGAATGCGACACTCAGCCATATCACTCACTGTCTCCAACCATCTCTTTGGAAGGGGAAGGATCTCGTCGACCCCAAACCGGTAGCCTAAGTACACACGAGCCACCATTTAAAATGGAGATAATAACCAGGTCAAAATAACTTGCGTCCAACAAACTTAGTCCGTATTCCATCTGAGCGTTTTTCAAGATCAAGCAAAGAATGTGAACGTTCTCTTCGAGTTCCACAGAAAACTTAAAGCTTTGTGCCTGAGAAATCGGTCATGGCAAATGGTGAATATGTCACCGACATTGCATTCGTATAATGCTGCCAAAATGGTCACGGACGCTGCTTTTTGTATCATACGGAACCTATAAAAATCCTAGCTAAATTGGAGTCTGGCGAACTAACCATTGCCACTCCGTCTATCTGTCTGCAGAATGTGCCGTCAATAAATAATCGAATCATGAAAGTTCATGAAAATAGTAATTTACAAACACTGTCCAGGAGGAATACTCAGATGCAACCGGCTAGTCACAACTCAGTCACAGATAATGCGAGTCGGAAATTAGAAGGGCTCCCTGTAGAAAAGATGCTGGAGACAATCGGGCGAGCGATACTTCCAACACCACAGAAAGGGCTTTTTTTCTGGGAACCATAATCGAAGAAGTTGACTCAAGAGATTGGCCTACAAGGCAATAGAGCGTTAACACAGCACGTGGGACTTCGAACAGAAGCATATTTATCACTAACCCCTTCATCCGATGCAATGGGCAGTGCAGTTCTAATTACCCCGTGCGATGACCAATATAGTAGGGAAATCTTTGCAGACGTGCAGCTCATTGAAGGTAGTAATGATGGGGATTCATCCACTAAGCAGGGGAACGACTAAGGCTCTCAACCAAGGCCTTCGGTTTCAACAAGAACTTGACCACAAGGCGGCGGTGACTGGCTGAGTGTGGGCCCAACTGTCTGAATGTCCGGCGAGAGCACCTAGAAGAATGCAATCCTTGTGACGTACTTGTTTTGGTACAGGTTTTATCGATTAAAATAACGACAACATGTCAGAGTTATAAGAATATGCATTGCACATTTATCATCCGAATAGATTTGACGCCAATTTCTTCAAGCACAAACAACAGATCGATGGAATCATTGAATCCCCTGTACGACACATTCCAGGTGGCAATAAGGATAAATTTCCTGCAAACCTTTAAGAAAAAAACTAAACATGTATACATCAATCCTGATTGCGCAGCTTACGGAGAGCAACCGGGTCACGTGTGTGGTTATCTATCTTTCACAGGTCACGGCGACCCCATTTAGGGCGAGTATGCGACAAATAAGGTCTAGGAACCCGCCTGGTAATGATGCTAAAAACCGAACAAAAAGGTGAGCAACGAATCACAAATGTAGAAAGCTTCTCAAACATTCTTTGCAACATAGAAAACCAGACGATAAATTTAAAGTGATTTAGGTGTACGACATGACACAGACCCAAATATTTGCCTTAAAGAGGCTTAGAAGGGCAGTAAATTGACACAAAATGCACGTATGAAAAACGATAACCAGATGCCTATTTGATACAGAAACCCGAGGGACTTCTGCATCTTTATCCAATGACAATTACGTTTTTACTTTCTAAACTTATGTTTCCCTATTTTCTCTCACCTACACACACGCACACGCACACGCACAAACACAAGTACAAAAGTACATAATCCATGCAAAATGTTAGATAGCTGAAGAGCACTTGACTCACTTTGTTCGGATGCACAGCAATCGAGATAGGTGTGCTGTTTGGTTTTAGAATGGAATGTACACTACCGTCGTGAATACGATGCACGCGGACCTCCCGAAACGAACCGCCGACACCGGCAACCAGAATATGCGCAGTTGTCGACATCAAATCGACCTGAATGTGCCCAAGTGCGTGTAAGAGATCGGGAAAAATGAAGGGGATAGATATGTCGGGACAAAAAATGCGCGGACAAGGAAATGACTAATTGGCAAAACAGCAGGGGGTGTGATTGAATCAAAACACACGAAATGCGCAAAATCATGCCAGATTGTACCCTGATCGAAATCTGACCACTAGCGATTTGAAACCATTAATCCTTACATCAGAAGTTTCATCATAAACAATTACGTGATATATTTTAAGTCATTCAGATCCGCGAATTTTGACGATTGAGGAGCACAGTTATGTCAGCGGTAAACAACTAATTTAGAGGTTATGCTAAGGTGTTGCGATCAATGTCGATGTTATGCTGACAGAAAATTGATCATTAGCAAGTAACTGGAGAAAATAATTTGACTATGACCGATCAAACTACACGAGTGGCTAAAAATATGAACGTGCAACCGGGATTGGTGGTTGTCAAACCCTCAACGTGGAGGGCTTTTAACACGAGGGCCATGGGCCCGAATCTTTTCACAATCGGTCAGATTTCCCACTTGGAAGTACTCATTTGGCCGAAATTCTCTTCCAAAAATGACGTATCCTGTTATTTGATGAACGAAAAAAAGAACTATTGAATTATTAAGAACGACGATATGATGCAATTGAGTGGCGGATCAGAAGATATTTTCAGTTTTTCAGTGGATTGAGACTTTCCGGGGTCTTAAACGTACATATCTGTGACCGTTATACCATACTTATCAGGTTATGTCAAACAAAAGCTAACGAGGATCTCGAAGCCTGTATAGTTCAATCGAGCATAGGTAAAAAATGAAGGAATGTCAGCCCTTTTTCTTATTTTCTCGCATTTTTATTATTCATTGAAAATCGCCTGGATTACCGTTTATGCCTTACTTCTTATGCTTCCTGCGGGGTACCTAGTGTGAAAAGACAGGCTAAAAACACTAGAAGTGAAGCGGAACAAAATCTCAATCGAAGCCATCTGGCATACAGGCACGAGAGCGAGGACATGGAATGACCATCAAGTCGTAGCCTAAGGAACAAATGGATAACGGATGGCCATATTTGATCTACAACCAATTGACTAGATTGAAAGGATCAGAACCGATGAAAAGATAACCAGCCTCCGATGATATGTTTATGCATATTTAAGGGATGCTTGAAGAATAACTGCAGTGCAAGGAGTAAGACACGTAGCCACCAAGGTCCACCACACAGAGCTGGGTGGGACCAACAACCGCGACTCTGAAACGTGGAGGACCAGAGAACAACACAATGTCTCAGGTGTGGTAACGAGAGGGACGACAGCGAAATAACAGTCGGAAACTCGTGTCCACCTAATATCCGACTATCGAATAAAGATAGTATACACTGGAGTAGTAACATCGGTCCTGCTATATAACTCGGAAACAGGACCGCTGGATGAAGGAGTACGAAGGCTTTCGGTGCCTGAACATCGTCGCCTTCATTGTATTGGTAGAACTTTCTCAGTAGGAGAGAAACTGAGTTTGAATGGATTGAGACGGTCCCGCTGTTTAACGCATTTCCACTGAACGTCTATTTCATTGAACGTTGTTGTCCGAGGCAGGCAGTAGGTTGTTTGGTCGGTGGAAAATATATACCAGCCATAACCAATAGACTGACCCATGTGGATCGAGTAGGATTACGAGGTTTGGAGTCTACCAGACCTTTCAAACGATGACTGGAGACAATTGATGTGATTGAATGTCAAATTCAGTGGCGCTCTCGTAGTCGAGGTCTTTCCTCTTCCGGATATTGGTCTTTCACTAAAATAACGATTCACTAACCCTCGTTTTGTTCTTTTTTGAGTAGATGGTGCTAATGAAACCGAAGCACGTTAGTGCAAAGTTAATAGTTGTGAAAACGGAACTTCTTTCTGTGCATCGCCTCAAGGACGACAAAATACACTGATAACTACACTGCAATCTGTGATTCTACGCCGCCCCCTCTAGGAGACTCTAGGTCACGCGACTGCCATTATACGCGTTTGATTTATGTAACGAAATAACTATCCAGTCCTTTTTGTTTGAACATTGATTCCAAATTCCAGATATATTCACCTTGGCAAACAAGGACTAAGAATTATGGTGCCGACCTCGATCCCCCAGTCTCACGGCTGTTGGCCGTGGTCTGTGACAATATTTTCCATTGATTTATTATCCCAGCATGGTTGGGTCTCAGGGTCCAAGATAGCTGCTTCAACTAAACGCCCCTTAGAAATGAACTCAAATGACCATACGTCTCAAATACCGTTGCTACGAAAGTCCTACTCATTGTGATGGGAGTATTTCCACCATAGGACGAATGCTCACTGGCGTCTAAGACGAACCATTAACCCCGTTTGGAAGGTGCGCGAATTGAACACTTAATAACCGGTTCATGATGAGGTAGGAGACTTTACAATCGTCCTAGCACTGCCGTATGGGTTAGATTGTTTGATCAGAGACTCGGAATGAGGTGTCCTAAGCAACCGGGTGACGTCAGGCCCACTAGTGACAGATGATGCAATAGTAGATAATGGAAGAGCCAGTATAAACATGGTAAACTCTAAACATTTTCTTTGCTTCTCCTATTTTCTCGCCTATTGTTCATCTGCTTAGCTGGGTTTCTAATGCTACTTGATCTGCATACAGGCTTGTGTTATCCATGCTGTTATTCACTGTCCACGCGTAATACTTACACAACCTTGAAAAAATGACAGAGAAACCACTGAGAAATAAACCAATAATCATGCTGCTGGCACGAGCACGGCGATTCCAAAGATGAATGAAATATTTCCAAAAGACAGTCTCAAGCCGAAAGCCTACAGCGAATTCGTTGCACATTTAACAGCCGTTAGTTGTGGAGATTGCCTTTCCCATTCAAAATCCATTGTTTTTCGACTACAAATTGCAAGCCCACAAATTTGTTTCGCATGTTAAAGAAGCGGAATAACACACGTCAACTCCCGGCATAGACTGCTATTTAATGAACTCAGGCGCTCGTCTAGCTGTCGACGGTGGCAGCCCATCGAGCCCGAATCGAAAATCAATGGTAAAATCGTTCCGGTGCTCCCGTACCTCCTTAGGTCACATCACGTCCGAACTTCCGGGATCAGTCACACCTAAATGAATACAGCCTTAGCACAGTATATGCGTGCCAGAAGGATCCGGTCGCTTTGGCCTCGACTATGCGAATGCTAAACAACCACAAGCGATCAGTAAAAGATCGAAGAACGTGCAGTTTGGTGACTCATGGTGCATAACGATTTAGGCCAACAGTTGATAAGAGTAGGAGTCAAAAACAGCAAACAATATTGCAGAACAGTACACACGAGACCTACCTTGAGTGCGGCACAATGAACCGGTGTGTGCACAGGGACGGAAATGCGTTGCGGATGTGAAAGTCGACGGAAACGTAACTGATCTGCAGTCGGCTTATTCACATTTATCTGTGGAAGCGGTTTTGCCCATTCGGTATCGGATCGCCGACTGCGCACAGACGACGTTTCGGCACTCAATCCCGAGCCCAGTTGCCATGCCACGACACCTCCGGTGGATCCAGTTGCATACAATCGCCGAAGTGGACTAAATTGTACATCATGAACCCAGCCAGAATCGCACTGGGCGGAAAAAATGTGGCTAAACAAAGACGGTGAATGACACAAGTGGGGAGGGCGATGGTTGGAGGTAGTCAAATCATTCTGTTACACTTTGCCAAAGAAAGAACGAATATGCAAGATGGATAGGAAAGGAAACCTACACGGATGAGGAAAGAAAAGAACGTCGTAGTAGCCAACACACGTGTTCGTAATCATTCCGAATCGATAGAAAATGATATTTTCACGGTTCGCAACTACTGTTTTTCAAAATCACCAGCCAGCTGGCTGACAGATCTTGTGGATGTGACACAGCTACTTTACCTAAGCTCACCGTACATCTCCTAACCGCGTTGTCACGTCACTGCCCACAACATGGCTTCCTTCACTCCGTGACAGGAACAGAAAATAGGACACGACATGGTAGGTGAATGTTGGCCGTAGGCACAGTTAGTGTAAGGAACGAAAAAACAGAATTATGCTCACAATTAATCACAAACTGTTACAATGTTTAAACGGGATTCTGTCATCAATTCGTTCCATCGGAGGATAGAAAAATGCCTACCCACTCATATTGGAATAAGTATTTAATTTTTATAGGAATTACAAAACTTGTCATATAGGTGACAGCGTCGATAAAATTTTGAGACCACCTAAGAAGAATTAGAAGTAACTGTATGGACTAGTCAGTGTCTTGCCGAAACTGTGAATTTGGAAGGTCATAAAGTTTTCGGCATCGGCCGTACACAGGCAACACGATGAGATTCGCAAATCCTAGTAGTTTATCCACCAACAAATTCATTATCGTTCAGCACTGAACAGCAAGGCAAGCCTCACTGACCGATGCTTTTGCCCTGAGTTACACGTACCTATACAAAGAGTGAACATCCAAGATAAACGGGGAGGGGATATCCACAAGCGGAAAAAGATAGGAATGATGCAGTAGCGAACACACGTTGCCACGCCTTTTGCTGACCTCCAGAAGGTTTCCTCTACTCCTTAGGAGGAACCCTAAGTAGGGCACAGTGTGATAGACGAGTGTTCGCCATACACAACATGTGACCCAACTCAAGTAGTCTGCTAAGATTCATACGCTGAGATAAGGTATTCTCAAAATTGGCACCTAAAACTAGATTCCTCACTTCTACACTACTCAACCGATCACTCCATCTAATCCCAACCACACTACGAGGACATCGCTGATCGAAAATCTCAAAGCGACGAACATCTCCTCGTAACCACACAACAGAACTGAGCGCACCGTGACATAATACACACGAACTTTCAACTTCACTGAAATATCAGACTAACGCCGCAAGTGTTTCAGTTTAGCGTACGTCGCTCAAGCCTACGATATACGCGTGTTCACTTCTACTGTTGTGCTACCATTGTTCGATACACAACTATCAAGGTAAGCGAAACGATCCACAATCATTAGTTCCTCTCCATCCAGTATCAAGCATCAAGTTCGGCACTACTGTCGTCCAGTCAGTCCTGTAACAACACTTTGCACTTTGAAGGTGTAGAGCACATGCCCAACCGAGCTACAGACCTCGACAGTCTGTCTATTGCACGCTGTGCATGGTCTCAGATTCGAACAGGCCTACCATTTCCTCTGTGCAACGCCATTCGACAGTGTTTCAGTGGCCGCGGAACCGGAATAGGACAGATAAAACCTAAACCAGTAAACATGGTCGGGTAGAAATTGTCTTTTTTGCGAGTCGATAGGGCTCGATCGTCGTACAGTTAGAAGCGTAACTGGGTACCATATTGTTTGTTTCTTACTTCTAATATTAATAAAATAACAGTGCACATCGCTTTTGAAGACGGAAGCCGCGGCCAGCAGAGCGACCCCAAGTGGGTGAGTTTATGTGCAGTGGGGGATTCAAACTCGCTGCCTCCTTGTTAAAATGCCGTGATGTTGACCGATGGACTATCACAGGAACGTTTGTTCCCGAAAACGATTCTGGTTGACAAAGATTCTACTTAAAACTTTCAGAGCTGTGTATTTGTTCAGCAGGCCTCGTATCATTCCCGTTACGAGTGAATCGCGTTGTGAATAACGCGGCCAAAACGAAAACACAAATCTAATGATGTGGAGGAAAGAACTGAACTAAACTGAATCTTGATTTATAAGAAACGACCTTTATGAGCAGTCAATGCTGACAATAATGTTGGCAAAACAGAAACAACGAGAAAGAAATATAAGACTGTCTACCTGTCCACATGATGTGAGAGTGATGTAGAGGAAGACATGCGCAGATCAAACACTTTGACCACGCCATCCCCGAAACCGGCGGCTAAAAGTCGAAAATCCGGACTCCGAGTGAGCGTTGTGACACAGGCATCCGCTCCCGTGGAAATGTCACGCAGCCGAGATTCCCGTTCACAATCCCAAAGTCGGATGATTCGGGCGTCACCACCTACGGCCAATTGTGTAGTTGACTGACTCCAATTAACAACCAAGCCAGCGTGATGAGTTGAAGGGATTAGATCATTTATCCCTGTCCTGTTGAGGGATACGGAGGTGGGACAGAAATAGGACGGTGAATTGGAGAAGTTTTACGCAAAAATGCGAACTTCTCAGAGACGTGTGAGGATGAAAAACAGTGGGAGAAAGATGGGAGTAGCACCAGTTCTGACGTCAGAATCCACTGGAAGATGCATTTGTACTTCACGTTAATATGTAGCATGGCATTAACATCCAGAAGAAATGGAATTATGATTATTTTCACAACACTTGGTGAGTACTGCCGAAACCAATGGTAACGATGAGCGGGGATTATGGTCTTCACAACCCATGTGGAGATACTTTGTAAGCCTCCCACATTTTTTAAAGGCTTTTGAAAATTACTTGGCAAAAGTATTAGATAATCACACGTGATTTGCTCCGTGCCATCCTTGTCTCATTACCAGGCAAATATGTCCATTCTGTCAGCATATTATGCTGCGGTAGGCCCACCAACCGACGGAACCATCTGGCTGTTGGAATTGTGACATCAAGTAACCTTGATAGTCGACCCATTCCCAACCGAATTGATAGGGTTTTATCAAAACCGTTCCTTGTAAATGCTGTGTCCCCGAGGTTACCATATGAGGACATTCTCCTTTTCCTGTTTATTAACGATCTCACATCTAATACATGTAATCCAATCCTCTGCCGATGAAATCATCTTAAACTCTCCCCTGCCGCGAAACTACTAACAATGATGGCAATTGCAGTCTTATCAAGGAACTCCTTGATTCTTATTTGGACGAATAACCCCTTGAGGCACCCATAATCATACCAACGGGGACGATAACAAATATTCTTTTTCTACTTCTTTCAAGCATTATTCACTTACTGTACATTTATCCCCTAAATCAATCAATCCATAATTCGCTTTTTTCGTATTAGACTTTTATACTTGTGAATGACATAATGTTAATAACACAGCGTTGTTGGTAGATGTAATGCGCCAACGTTTCGACTACCATGGGTAGTCTTTCTCAGGGCATTTGACTGTAAAAATTGCCTTGAGAAAGATCACCCACGGTAGTCGAAACGTTGGCGCATTACATCTACCAACAACGCTGTGTTATTAACATTATACCGTTCACAATTTAAAAACAATACATGGCGCATCGATTTTTCGATACACTCCTTACATCATTTGGTCCTGAGATATTTTTACTCTTTCCAAGCTTACTCTCAGGTGAATACTGTAGTCATGAGTGGGGTGGATTACCATCTACTTCTTTTTCTTCATTTCTTGATCGGATTCGGTAGAGAACGACACGACTGAAAGACGATACGTCCGTGTAATTGAAGCAGCAGCCATAAGCTATTCAACACTGACTGCTTCACATCCACTTTGCATCATTACTATTTTGCTTTTCATCCTGTGACCTTGGCCCGCCTATCCTAATCATGGGGATCTAGCCATTCTTATCAAATTTTTATACAAGTGTAACACTTCTCGCTCACAGCTTTTCTTTCACCGAGAAATGTTAATGGATATTGAACACACTTCTTCGTGTTCGCCCACAAGTACTTATCATTCTTCGTCTTAAAAGGACAAACAAACTATTACATGCTTCACAATATCTTCTGATTATGAAGTTTATTCCCATTCTGTAAGTAAATTTACGTGTAATACGAAAGAGACAGAATCAGAACAAAGATGTATAATAAACAAGTTGGGTTGAACATCCAAGGAATTTGGAAAGGCCTCAGAGTCACTTTGAAAAGGCCCCGATACAAAGCGACAAATTTCAGCGTTGTCGAAGACCTGTGTTGACCGCAGCTTAGACCGAGAACAAAGGGGGGAATCACGGACGCAGAAGAACAAGCTAAGACATGAAATACTTGTTGCACTAAGAAAACTTTCAGTAATTCTGGCACTGAAGACCACGAGAAAATTGACGCGTTGAAACAGACCGACAGTGATAAATTCTTTCTTGAATCACCAAAGAGGTTGACATCTTGATAATTGTGGAACCACGGAAACAGATATTCGTAATTGGAGCACAACGGACTGACGAAACAGATTTCGATTCTGAAGACTTCATTCGAGTGTTTCAGTCCACTGAATTCAATTATCTACTAAACACTTCATATGCGTGATGTGCGGTGCAATTGGCGGCGATGAGTGATTTCTTGTGCTCGCTGAGTGGCTACTGGCAAGTAGCCCAGTAGTCAACGCTGCACTTGAAAAATTACGAATGGCGTCGGTGTTTGCCAGCCACAAGCGAGCCAAATGTGTGCGCGAGCCTCAGCTACGATACCGGATGACGGTGTTTCCACTAACAGCGGTTGTACAATGAAGGTAGACAAGCGTAACAAAAAGGGCGGCCACAATGACAATTTTTGTACGGAGCGCAGATGTTTTCTAAAACATTCAATCGCATCTACGATAAACTCAAACAATACTCAGTTCGTTGATATGATTTTCCTCCGAGTAAGGCAAAATAGAAAGTACTAATAGCTGCTACTTCAAAAAACTTAGGCCCGGAATGCAAACAGACGGGTTATTTCGGTGTGAGTTGACAGTTTGTCAACGTTCAGCTCCTTACTACACATGGTCCCATGAGAAACCGCATGGCTTTACATCACTTCCATTTCAGGATCACGGTTGACTGATCCTCGAGAAATTTTAAAGCATGTCTCTTCAAGATTCAAGCATCCAATAAAAAATTGCTTTGGAGACAACAATAGCGAAATGCAAGATTTCAGGAGAGAAGGGATGGGTTAAACAGAACAAGATCGTAATCGAACTAACCAGGCAGTAACGATTTCAGAATCTTGTCCGAGATCACGGATGTAATTCCGCCAGATACGAATACGACCGTCATCGTGGGCCGTCAACAAGAGACTGCGCTCCTCAAATGCATTGAGAAATTGCATATCCGTCACCAAACCGACTTTTGTCGTATAACTGTGATGAATAAATTAAATTAAATACAAGACGAGGGATAGGACGGATGAAGAATGAGAAATTATCCACTGTGATAACCCGATGTTATTCACAGATGACGATAATGCTAGCACACAAGCTCCACATAATGGAATCCGGTTCCTGTTTCAGTGTCAGCTGAAACTAATAAAATTTGGAGCAACAACTCGGCGGTCAACAAAAGCTACTAATGACAGAAGAACAACAATGTATTGAGTACATGGTACCTTGTAGACAAATTTAAAAGAATTGTGTGAGACGGTCGACCTAGGGTCAAAGGGAGAATTGGCGAAAAACCGGAAGAAAACGACCCGACGTCACAAAGCTATGTAGATAGGATGAAATTTTATCACAAATAAAAATACATTGTCAAGCAACGAGATAGAAGAAAATGATCACATCTTATACGAATGCTGGGAAGAGAATCCCAAAACCACTCGACCGATTTCGCGCTAATTATCGCTCATGAGTGGCACGCACCATGTGCGTTTCCTGTCCAGTCACCTCAACACTGGTACTTTTGGAAATTGTTCCTGTTAGACGACGAGAATTGTCCGCAAATCATTTTGATTCATAAATGGATATACCATCCATGGACAGTCTTAGTGATTCAAATGGTCATTCTTTGAATATTCTATAACAGGATAATCTTGAACTTCAAAAATAATCTACACTGATTCAGTTTTGACCATTTCGAGACCGACCTGTACTAATCACATAATCAATCAGTTTCATTAGCAGACAGATTTATAGCTATATATATATGCGTCGGGAACACTGCTTGAACCTAACAATTTTTAAAAAGCGCAACGAGAAGACATCGTATGGGACTTTCTCAACAGAGGCCCATGGAGAAACAGGTCATCTGGGAGCATTTGGAGAGGCTTTCAGGGCGAGTTAGTCAATTTGGCGCCCGAGACATGCATCCCCAACTTCACTGAGGCATTCGTATTGACTCAGTAGTAACTTCCAAACCGATTGGATAATCAAAAACATCTGGACCGATGTGGTCATCAAGAAATGCGTTGCTTGAGTCAGTTACTTCTTAATCACGAAAAAAGATTGCGCATGTGCACATGGGACCAAAAGAATTTCGATCAGCAATCAATTGGATTAACTCCTGGAACGATCGATAATTGGTCGACGTGATGAACAAACGCTACAAGCTAGTAAATGGATTGAATCATGGCTAAAAACAAGAAGCCATCATCACATCAGAAAGACATGATCACGAACAAAATTATACTGGACAAGATAGTGCGATGCGTCTCGAGCACAGTTACCATCACGGGCTAATGAAAACCAACGAAGTTTAACCAGAACAGCAAATAAACAAGCGTCATTCAAAAAAGTCTAAGCGAAATATTGGAGAACTTGAAAGCGGTAAAATGCGAAAAAAACACTTAGTTGGCAATAAACACCCCACATTTTTTACTATATCCATGTGCAAATTAAGTTACGTGTCATGGGAGAACGTTCGCGAGACTGGTCGGCCGAATAACACGTGCGTTCTCGTATAGAATCAACTGAGAAAACCGCACGTGTAAGTAAAACACTCCATACTCGCAAAACGATCGGATAGTCGAAGAACAACGTCTCCTGGATTGGAGAAAAACAGACCATCGCAACGAAACATGATTTGTCATATGCAGTACACCACACTCTCGTTCAAACAACATTGACAGTGTCCTGGAGACAAATTCGATTGTTCTCCGGATCGGTGCTAGTTTCAGAATGACCTCAAAATTCCGTTGTTTTTTTTTTGGAGCTTTTCCCCACCAAACAGCCCAGCGGCTTCACAGATAAATAATTAGTGCAAAGAGCCGAAAAGAGGAATAATTGCTGGTGGAAGAATTTGATAACGGTCACCTTTATACTGCTGGTCAGACAAGACTGTGCAGCAGAAATCGACCTCTACATAAACTGGCCGAGATAAAGCAATCTTTTTTCACGGTCTCCTAAATGCACAATATTCCGGTCATATTGATACTTGAAAATTGGATCTCCTGTGATCGTGTACGCGCACATCCACGCACAAGTACTAAGTAGCTAGTACACCAAACATACACGGTCTTATACCACCTGCTGAGAAGAGGCGTAATCTCAGTTGCACTGATTTCTGTGCAAGATGAGAATAAACTACACCACAAACGGTACCCGAACGGAACCGCGGCATGTAAGTGAAACGATAGGAAATAACAAAACTAATCAAAAGTAAATGAACGGAAACGGTGGGAACACAAAAATAAAGGAATGCGCTTTATACGAGATCTTCTCTCTTAAGAGATATCACAACCGAAAGAACGAGCACGACTTCCAGTGCTATAAAAAAGGCCATCTTCAAAATTGCCAGGACAAGATACATGTGCGTTCACTGCAATAATCTAATAACAACACAAGATTAGGCTACTGTACCGATAGCATCTGAATGCGTCACCGATATCCATTCGTCTCGCAGATCTACTTACGAGAAGGTCAAGCAAAAAAAGATACCTAACAAAAAGACGACAAACACCTTCATCCAGTTCCACGGGAACAATTAGAATGATTTTCAGTTCGACAACTACTCCAAAAAAACCCTTGTCAAACACACAATTAAGCTTAAATATTGCTAGTAAGTCAATTACCGTCCATTCGAATGTTTCTCACTTGAGGGCTGTTTTACTCCTCCAATTGTATATTAGTAAAGCAACTGGGATATAGATTTTTCATCACTTTTGATCACGTTATTTATGTATGATCAAATACCGAGATTACTGAAGTACCCAGTACATCCAGACCTCGAGTTACAGGTAGAATAAAACACAAATCAACCGATTGTACCAGATATAAAAAACTGTACTGCAGTCAATAATTCATGACTGGTCAAATCAGTTCAGTTTGTTGGCATCATAAATCACGTAGAAAGAAGTCAGCAGTTCACTTGTATGCACAAACAAACAAAATTACTGAACCACATGTACCTTGTTGGTCTAAATACGCGGTTGACTGTATCGGATTCGTCCGATGTATTCACCCGACCCAACGGATCCAGTCCGAGCAGGGAACAGACAGCCAAATCGGTTCGGTCAGCTACGACCAAGTGAGACAGAAAAGGATGAAAGCGGATTAGGTTTGGCTCGTGGGAATTCTGCCATGAGGATACTTGAGTCAGAAAACCGGGATCAATGGAAGAGACCGGGGTCACGATCAGCGAGGATTCCTCGTCAACTTTCGTACCGCGGACATTGAGTCCAGTTCGTTCACGGGGACCAATAACTGCAGCCCAACGAATTCGTCCAGTTCGGGTGATTTCCCGTTGCTGTTCTAATCTAGTCAGTCGATCCGCGTAGGCCACTGCGTCCGGATCGACTGAGACAGCCCCCAGTGCGGCTAGTTCCCGGTTCGGATGGGGACAGCGCCGCGGTAAGACAATCGAGTCGGAGTCTGCAAAATGAGGCGAAAAAGCCGGCTGATTAAAAGAGGTTAATCAAATGATTTCAAATTCTATTTCATCTAGTCGAATTATTGAATAAACCAGATAAGTAAATGAAGCCAGTGAAGTATTGCTCACGAATTACATGGGAATCAGGGGCAATCTAGCAAACAGGCAAAGTGCTTCGGGCTAAATCAAAACGTTATTTTACTCATATCCAGAACTGATTATTCAGCGACGAAAGAAATCGACAGCTCTGCAGGTATTCGTATCCATCAACGTCAATTACGCAGAAGTGTTTCATAGACTTCAAATGTCTATCTTGAATCATCACTTCCCACCAAAACACAGCAAAGCAACTGAGGAGTCCGTTACATTGAAAGAACGATGCTGAATATCGGAGTAACTCAACGTGATGCAAACACAAGTTGGATGGGTTGCCCACTCAAACTTAAGTCACAGCAGGCCAAGAATCAATCATCCAAAATGCACCACAACAGCGAAATCAAATGAAAAAATAAACTTCAATACTTTGCTCACACAAAAAGATAAAACATAAGTTGCGCCGAACATCCTCTAAGCTGAGCAAAAAGTATATCAAAGAGCAGTAGGAGAAGGAAAGAAATACGAAAAAACGGCAGTGGGAATGCAACTAACATCAAATGCGGACAGGCATTCGGAGGTGACCCAGGGTCCGAATTGGTTATCACCCACGAGACCTCTCGGTATACTTTCAAATGATCGTGCATCCTACACAGATTTCACTAAGCCTATTCACACGAAAGCGGGAAGACGTTCGCAAATGCCCAGCGTTTCCCATCGGGCTCACTGAGCCTTGGTAACCAATGCAGGACAAATAGCTGAACGCAGCTAACTAGGTAAGTGAAACGATCCACAATAATTAGTTCTTCTCCAACCAATATTAATTTCGAGACTACTGCCGTCTAACCCAGAAACAGCACTGTATAATTTGAAGACGCAAAGCACCTAGCTATATACCTCGAGAGTCTGTCCAGTGCACGTTACACATAGACCGCAGACTCGGACAGGCACACAGCGCGTTCTCCGCAACCTAGGTCACGTAGCCCTCCCCGGTTCAGCCTCTTCAGTTTGGAGACCTCCTAAAGCATGCTCCATCACCTCGTCCATGACGAAGTAGAACAGGATTGAAGTGATAGGACACCCTTGTCGAACGTCATTCGAATGAACTTCATAGTTCGTCGTATACCCTCACGCGACCATAGGTATGCAAGTACAATGCTCGCAACAGGTTCAAGAACTTCACTGGCGTACTCCTCCGGTGGAGAGCACTGAGTAGTGCTGGTCGATCCATGGAGTCGAACACACTTTTCAAGTCGAGAAAGACTACGATCGCAGGGCAGCGGTGTGTGTGGCGCTTTTCCAGTGAATGCCGTAGAGTTAATATCTGGTCGATGCAACCTCGACCTGGCCGAAATCTGACCTGTTGTTCGCGGATATTACTCTCGCGAATCGGTGTCAAACGGTAAAGCATTAACGGAGCTAACACCTTAGTAACTATTGGAATTAAACTAATCCCACGATGATTGCTGCAGTTACTCCGTGTGCCCTTCTTGAGAACGGGTACAGTCAGTGACTCACCCCATGATAATGGAATACGTTTCCGGTTCCAAATATCACGAAGTAAGGTGCTTCTCCACCCATTTTAAAAAGAACCAGGAGAAGTTCGTCGGAACCGGCTGATTTTCCCCGCTTCAGAAGTCGAATATTCGACTGTACTTCCACTCCCGTTGGAGGGTCGACAGACATTCCCCAAGGACATTCAGATGAGCCTACTTCGACAGCCAACGTTTTTCATGTTTAACTGGTCTAGCTACAGTTTACAAACAGATGTATTCGTGGTATTTGATGATACTACTTCATGTCTCGCTTGTGTTAGGACCTTCGGTTCAGTTCGGTTTGCACAGCCAAGTCAAGTAAATGTCTTATGCACCAAAGTGTTATGGTTTGATCGTCAACTCCAGAAGAACAGCAAGAAAGATTTTCGAATGCATCGTAGTCGCCGAAGCCTGTGTATCCACATACAATTTCTAATTTGAAGATCTTTGAAAGCATGAGTAGGATTCAGTAACAACAATTTGTTCACTCTTAAGTGTTGGCTTTGTGAGTAGGACAAAGTGCGATTATAATTTACTGAAAAATTAACAATTTTTAAGGTACTTATAAAAAGAGCAAAGCAGCTAAATAGCCTGGTGACATGGTCAGTTTTTACGAAACTAGCATCTTGAACTGCGAAACACCGTGACAATAAAGACGGGCCAACACATGAAGCCACCGTTTCGTGTCCTGTTTTGTCGAATTGATAAGCACGTCATCGGAGGCGACCGAATCCAGCCTATGAATACCGGCGATTCAGCTGAGTGCAAAGGGCAAAGGCTAGAGGAGATACAAAAATCCCAAAATAATGCAGAGAGCAAGGGGTCACCAGGGTGTAAACCGATTCCTAAGAATCAGTAGAGTTTACTTGTCTTTCGGCAGGACGATAGTTGAAAACATCCGGGCAAGTGAAAACACGGGCCAAAAAAAATGTGTCTAACAAATGAAGCAGAGATTATTTCATTTTTACTCCTCACCGGGATGATCTAATTGATTCAGATGTTCGGTCAGATCGGAAGGACCACCGTATTTGGCAAGTAGTGGTTGTGCAAACCAACGACAAGACCAAGCAAACAATTGTGTCTTTATTTCATCCAATGGATGCTTCTCAGCGGGAACAGATGGGGTTGCGGATGGGACAGTAGGGTTTTGGCTAAAAACAACAGCCGGGGTTCGGGGTACGGGTTGGGCCTGAACAAAAAGGGCAGAATGTAGAACGGAAGTTGGGTAAATAATGAAAACAGATGTAAGCAAAAAAATTCAGATAAATGTCATATTTGTCCCAAATCCGAAGTGAGACATAGTATTATGCGCACTGTTTTCATAACCCATCTGTCAAAAAGCACCCTATTTCTGCACAGTTTAGATGTGTGGAAGAAAACTGGTCGTCAGCGCATAGCTAGAAATGAGGAGGAACGGGCGGGAGAGACTTGCAGAGACAAACTAACACGTTTCCAGCTGTGTTAAAGATGCAACACTAAGAAGTTCTTGATAGATAAGAGGAGACGCATTCGCCGCATTAAATGAGCCGCCGGATACAAATCGAGAAATTACTGCTTTCGCACTAATCTCCAATGGTCGTGCATTCGGATCCGGCTGAATGCTAGTCGAAAACGCATTCGAATAAGCATCTGATCGTGCCGCATTCAGAAAGAAGCTGCATACAGTGAGACTTTGTCCTACAATGAAAATCACTTTAACGTTTTAATTGTTAGTAGGATATACAGTTATAGAGTGTACGATTTTCAATTCCCAGTGCACTTCGTAGTATCCGCCGAATGACTTCGATTTCCTATCATTTCGCCTCTTGACGCTTCAAGGTGGTCAGTGGAAGTCACAGGCTCCGAGTTGACTATCGCCCTCGACACTTCTCGGTATACTCCCAAATGATCATACATCCTGCACAGATACTACTATTTACACGAAAGCTGGAAGACGATGGAGAATGTCCAGCGCTTCCCATCGGGTTAACTGAGCCTTTGTAACGAATCCACGACAAATAGCTGAACCATGCCTCAAAGTCAATCACGGCAAGCACAGGAAGCCCAAGGCTGTATGCTCATCGGCATCTGTGGTGAAGCGGCGCACTGGGCACCCAAAGTGTCTAGTTCCATCTGAAGAGCAAATAAACTGAGCTGTCAGTCATCGGGTTCCAGTCGGCTATACATACATGGATCACGCTGAAACGCATACAACAAGCGTCACACGAACACTTTACGTTCCAGTACATGACAATACAAAGAACCAAATACTTGCGTTTGCATTCCCTTCATCTAGCTAAAAGTCATGAAGGTTTCCGACAAGCTGTAAGCTATGGTTTCGCTTGGCAAGCAGGTACAGTAGAAATTTGGTAGGTATCACAATTTAGCCGCCACAATTTTCCTAATCACGATGCACTATGACCTCGTTGGAGAGAATAAAGTGAGATTTATTCAAGGCAATTTGACGTATGTAGTGCCAGAAACAACGTCAATAAACACCCGTTAACCGTTGGATTCGTCATTGTCTTTCAGCATCTTCGGATCATTCTGATCTCTAGTCCTGAAATGGGTGTATGAAACCATTCTTATTGCATGCATCATAACGGTAAGACGAACTGCACAGGGAGCTGATTGAATTATCACCTCGGGACAACATAAAGATTCAGGTTGCGGTATCTTTTTACATAAACCATACTCCATAACTGATGATGTTTTTATCCGATTTATCTCAAGTGGGAAGAGATCCGATGTCCTCAAGATAACGTTTATTAAATTCTGGTAGTTTAACACGGATTTTCTTTCGGAAGGACTACAATTTGTCCATGTCATCTGCCCTTCGAATTAGGGGGATATCCCCGTCGAGAAAACGACACGAATCCTCCTGTCCATAGCTCCTTCTGTTCTAACTGGATGTAAAGATTGCTCTCATTTTCTTAGCATCAGAATGAACAACCTGGGCGAATATAGGATAGTAAGATTACTTTCTCGCTTGGGGCCTCATTACGCCCACGCATTGGAGTGCACTGGTTAGTCCTCATAAATTTTTCCCATGTCACCGACTGATCATCTCAAGCAATCTTCCAACCATTGCTGGATTAGCAGAACACAGCATAACGAGGAGGGCTGGCTAAACCCTGACTCCATATCAACCACAGCTGGTTTACGAAGCCTGTATGCTCACGGGCATCTGTGATGAAAGAGTGTCCTGAGTACCCAAGATGCCCAGCTACGTCTGAAGGGCGTATGAACTGAACCATTAACCACCGGTTATCAGTAGGCTGTGGACCCCACGCTCTGTCTCGTCGCCTTGCAGGTTAATCCTCGGATGGATAAAGGACCTGATCGCGTATCCTCAGGAAAACCACATTTGGTTTGGCCCGAGAAATCTGATAGCTTTGTCCCCATAAAAAATCACGAGTCTGTTCGAGTGCATCTCTTCGTTGGTGTGTCTCACAAAACTACCGGGCTCGATTTCCGTAGTGTTCACAATCAACAAAGATATCAGGAAAGAATAAAACACGCAAAAAACGGAAGCAAGAAACCGTTGTTTGCTCCTTTGTTCTCTTTTGTCTTTCTGCGCTGTCTCCATCTACTTCTACCCCTTCCTGTTTTACCGGCATTAGTGAAATATAATAATAATAATATCCGCATGATCTTCAGATATGAAATGGGACTCAAACCACTTGAACTGCTAATTCCAAATGAAACGGAAACGACGGCTAGCTGAGACTAAACTATGAAGATATAAATCGTTGAAACTGATCTATTGGATTGGACAAGTTGAACTTTTGTAATAGAGATCATAAGATACGACCACTAGTAAGCGGCAAAAGTCGGTAGCTTAACTGTATTTCGTAGAGCAATCAGCGTAGTTGAATGCGGATCATTTCTTCATCCATGCCAAATTTAACTTTCGTCTTTTGGTTCGTTTTGTGTTTTTGATTGTTTTACACTAAGAACTAAACAGAGTCATTGGACAACAATCACGATCAAGGCATAATCAGGCTAGATGAAAATAACCGTTTCAATTGAATAGAATTGAACATCACACCGATGATGAAATACTCAAAACCAACCAGCCTGACGAAGTGCCTAATAAAACAACAGGGATATTAGATATTTGAAATCAGCGAAAACTCTGGAACGGCATCGAATGCAGCGAGCGTTTCGAATTGAAACAAAATCAATCAAGTGACCAGTCAGTCTACTTTACCCAATGCTTCAGATGGTGTTGTCGATTGGGTAGTAAAGCTCTCAGACGTTTAAATCGATTAGTGGGACCTGGAAATGAAAGAAGTGGATCACGGACCATGTCGAATCGCTTCAAACTTCGTCAGACGTCAGCAATAATCCCAGCCGAGCCACAGTGTAAGTATGAGGTGAGTGCTGAAAATGAATATATACAAAGCATGTACAAAAGTCTATAAGGAAATACGAGAAGCAGACAGAGCAATATAAAACAAGAGAAAAACAAGCAGCCATTTGTAAGACCTTCGACACACAAAGAAGTAGTTCATCCCGACGATATATTGAGCATATAGGCGTGGAGAGCCAACAGTGCAGACAGAGGCTCCATACACCTACCGGGGGACACTGAGTGGGGTGATCGGAAGGCGGTTCACGTAGCAACTGATCAACCATGTGATGCCGACGACTTGGGAAGTTCGCCGAGTGCATTATGAAAGCAGATGTGCGGGCGATACTGGTCGATATAGACTGGCCAGCCGAAGCGGATGGTTTACGGGCATTCGGGCTGAGAGGGAAAAAGAGGGCAAGAAGATGAAGTCTCAATGACATCACGATGATGATGATGATGAAGATGTTGCATGTCGAGCAAAATAGCACAAAACTCAACTAATCTGGCTGGCTGATGTAGGAAGATGCTACTATCGTTGCTACATTTGGGAAAAAATGTAACGGCGAGTAATAAAAATGTCCCATGCATTCCGAACACAGAATGTGCACCGAGGCAAATTTATTTGCAAAACAGACATCTACGATAGAAGATATAAGAGAGGAATTTGGCGATCTGTCAAAATGTCCAGTGAAGCGTTAATGCAGTGCAGTTGTCTTTAGGCTTCTACGCATAATCAGGTGCAGCTGATGGTAAACGGCAACATGTGATTTCTGGGTTTGCCATCACCTTTGAGATGACAATTATGAAGTTTCCCATTATTTCACCGTTACAAACCGGCCAACATTTGTATTTCAATACGTCAGATGAATCAACTATTCGCTTCACTGGTCCCAAGCGAGAAGTATTTAAAAAGACAGTCTCAGCCTCATCTGAGAAGAGTTCGAACGGAAGCACACACGCACATTCGTGATCGAAATGCCGTGAAACTATATGCTAAAAGACAGTGAAGCATAGGGCAGTCCATATATGGCTGCGCCAGTTCGCCTATTTGAGATCTTGAGTTCAACCGATTACCACATGAACCATGGCATTCTCGTCAGATCAGGTCAATCGATGAGAGCTGCTCGGTCTGTCCCATTGCTATATCGTAATATGAAATCACCTGCTTTGTTCTCCTTGTCAAAGCTGAAGATGACGGTCAAAGGCCCTTGCCAATTTATCGGGTAGTTAACCACTCAGCTATTACCACGTAATGTCAGTTGTCAAAGCCTTTCGAAACGACCCAAAGATCCGGTTAGCATGATTCGCCATGTTCACGCCATGTGGACTTGGGGTGCCATTTAAAATCTCAATAGGTCATATGTGGTAACCAGCAGGACGACAGTAAAGTGCTGTCTACCATCCAAATGAGCAGCCGCAATTTGTCCTGAACTCAGCGCAACGGTGAATTTTAGCAAATTCTGGTTGACCGATCATACAGAGAGGTAGAGTTAATTTAGCTGTGAAGTCTACGACATCGGCGGGATACGAACCCACGGATTTGTACCGCGTTCTCTATGGGCTGGGGTACGAGGACATGCAGAACGGCGTTCGGATATTTCCCTTACGGATCAATGCTTACCCGACCAAATAGTCTCAACTATGAAAATCTGCCAGCCGAGCTTCCAATACGCACAAATACACGTGTCGTGAACCGAGCCCGTGATCACGCAGACAGAGGAACAGTATGATTTCGATAACGGTTCGATCAAAAATATTGTGAAGAACGTGAAAAGAGAGCACGCCGAGACGGGTTATTTGGTGTTGTTTTAGTTTCAATGGCTTTGTCGTACGAAATGGGACGCTTCAGAAGTTGGTAGAAACTGAAATGCATGAGTCAAATATCAGCGTTCAAATGAGGAAAATCAAAGTGAGTTTGAAACGACACAGAGATGCCAATGCTCGAGAGGATCGTGACATCAACATCACACTAGGCTAACATGGACAGCAAACAGTCGTCGGATAATCAACGAGTAGGACAAAGAGCGAAAACGTACAGCGTGGCCGCACCGGCTCCAGGCGATGGGATAACAGTGACCGTGTCTTCCGCACCTTGGATTGTGATCGTCCGGCTTGAATTGAACCCACGTTGTCTGACAGGAGTTCTAGCGGGCCGATCTGGTTGTGCGTGGATTGCATCTGTCTCTAAGTCTGGCGTGGTTGGCGCGAGCCCGGTCAATGTATCCGGAAGTGTAGATTCACTTTCAGGTAGCGGGGAATGGGAATGAGCGACCACATGATCTGGACTGGATTGTGAATTCGATCGGACGATCACGGAATCCGGAGCGGTCATCGACGGAAGTTGGGTGACCTACAATGAGCAGGTGAGTAGAGACGGATACAGAAATAAATTTCTCTCAGAGCTCGGGTTCTACACGAATCTGGCATCCGCTTAATAGCGACCAGCAGACCGTAAAACTATACCATTTCCCACGTTGTTTCGGAATTATGCCAAAGCTGTTCGGAAATTTCACTCAGATGGTTTATTGAGATCTCGCTTGCATAAGCGATAGGCATATTTGTGCGTGCGTACTGTAAGGTGCACTGATTATCAGTGCTTTGCTCGGGAATTTGCGAACAATTGTGTTCTTGTGAAGGTTCATGAAAGAGGGACAAGTTCTTATTAAATTCGGAATAATTTTGTCATAATCCCGAATTAACGCCGGAAATGGTATACTCAAATCGTATAATCACTCAGGTTTTACACATTCCTAAAAATAACCACGTTTCCCTCCAGTATGACCAACTGCCATTGAGTTCGACGGAATCAGTGAGATATGTTGGTCCAAAATGATTTTTTCACGTGCCACATCCTTATTTTGTGTAGCGCTGCATAAATAGATGCGAAATAGTCATAATCACCGAATACGGTTTTCAATAGGATCTATGCCGCAGGGCGGACGTGGGTATATAATCTCAAACGTATGCTGCTTTGGTGAGGCAAAGCGACAATCATGAGCCTAGGAATGAAATTGTAAGCTATCATGAAAGGTTCTCGATATACCGGGTTTAAGGTTAGGGACTAGCCGAGAGATGGCCAACAGTTGTTTACCAAACCAATCAGACCCAACAATGACCAAGTGAATTCAGTGTCCATCAGTTCAAAAGGACTGGACGCATGATTCCAGGACTTAGCGATCCGTTTGTTAGTGGGCCATAATTTGCTATCGCCCGATCACTTACCGCACGTCGATTGAGACCTTACGTTGTTCTGTCACTCCGAGTTTCCGGGTCATGATTGATGATTCCTCCATGCACTAGTATACTAGGAGCATGACCCCTCTATGCATTCATGCATGAAATGTTTGATAAAAATGCTTCTTCCACGGAATTTACATTGTAATAAGGACAACAGTGCGTTAATGATCGCTCCGTAGTCAAACGTGTGTTAAGGGACATACCTTGCTAAGAATGAAATCAGTTACGACACGTCCCATTCGACCGACTGTAGGATGCGGATCCTGTGATAGATGAACCATCGCGTGCCAGAATTGTGCATAAATGTTAGTATGACCTGACAAAGCATCGAAGACATCATTTGAATGAAATCATAATGAGCAAAACAGACACCCTAAGCAAAACAATCAATATTAACCAAATTCGAAAACTGCAACCACGAATGACTTGTGATTACATGCGGCCCTCTCTCAAGACCCGATACCTAAAACCATTTAGCTGTAAAAATCATGTCACCTCGTCTACCGCGTTCAATCAATCGTATTTGATCATGTCCCGTTCAATCACACGAGAACAAATCAAACGATCTCAGACAAGTCAAAAAATTTACTCATCTATTAGCTAAAATCAGATAGTAAATATCCGGCACTGTGCCAAAGTAGACTAAACCACGCATGAACGGCTTCCGTCGTGCTTCTTAGTCGCTCCGTTTCTTCGGATTGTCTATCACTGCATGCAGCTACAGCAGTTCATCACGAAACGTTTTTCCTCAAACACCGATCGATTTCGTTCCTGACCAAATGAATGGTCTGGCTCGACTTAATATGGCCATATCATGTGAAGAAGGACGCCGCTCGACTTGGTTCAACAACTTTGGTTCTTTCTTGTCAGCAGATTGGCTAATTTTGCTACTTATTTTACTCTGACGCAACCGTCTCAAGTAAGAGGATAAATCGTAACTATGAATATCACAGTCCGTTGTTGGCCGCGTAGAGCGATTGGAGTTGAGCTGAGTGCAGATCGTGACACGGATCCTTTTCGCCACAAGTACACAGCGTCCTGGTGTTGTCGGTAAGTAATATCATTCCATGTTTTGCATGGTGATACAGAAGTAGAACTGAGTTTGAAAATTTGAATGAGGAAACTTATTCGACTCATTGGCCTTCTATTCTCATGCTTTAATCCGATGTAACTGCCGCGGGAAAGAAAATAAGTGGATTTCGCGGTGCGTTACGAACTACCCAGATTCTTGCTGTCATGTACGTTATTGAGAAGACTCTTTAAGTCGACCCTCTATGCCGATTCTAGTAATTCCGGTCAATTGACGATCCTGATGGATAAACGAAGAGGTTTAAGAACAAGATAGAAGAGGAATCATTTGTGGTGAATTCTGTAAAACGTTTTTTTCTTTCCCCTCTCTCGCTTACTGTCTTTTCCATTCGCCATGGTTCTGGTGGTACTCAACCTGTAGGCGAATCAGCGGTAATAAATGAACTATATATATATATATATATACGGTCGGGAAAATGAGGAGGTCCGTTCTGTATTTGCACACGATTGACCCAAAACGTGGTTTGGGATACGATCATATCACCTGATTTTGTTCAATATGCTGGAGGAACCAGTGACTGAAGCTTGTCATTGCCATTCCATCGTTTGTTCCAAATGGCATGCTTTCGCAAGCATACAAAGGAACTAGACGGACGATAATTGGATAACTGAGTAGATTTTTCTTGAAGTGAAGTTGTAGGAGCGTTCAGTGTGTGCAGTCAGCTCCAAGTTAAATCTCTTATCTGACCCGGTCGTTTAGAAAAAAAAGCATAATCAAGGTATTTGAAGTAATGCATTCACTGCAAAGTTTCACTTTTATTGTAGACGGGGCGTGAAGAGTGTTATGGAGCTGACAAGGGTTCTTTTTTGAGGAGTTGATCTCCAGACCAACAGCATTGGTTTCACATACAATTCGGTCTACAACTGGATGCACAGTCCCGGAATACCTTGGGGGAATAATAATGTTGTTTGTCAATTCCAGGGCAGTTACCGAAAAATCGTGGTCACATTGTATTTCTCAAACACTACTGAGGGCGCGACACATTGTTCAGCCTATAGCTGTTGATGGAGACTAGGTTCGAGGTGCATCGCGAGCGGACGCGCATGTGTTGGCATGCTATAAAACCATGACAATCTATCATGTTACGAAGTTTCAATCACTTTAATATATGTTCGAGAAGGAGTAAGATAGTCTGTTAACGGAATCGAACGCTACCAGAATGTTGGTGAAGCAAGCTACGGTGAGTTGCTGAAATTTATGATGTTCAAGAATTTCTCGAAACGTGAAAATCGTGGAAGCCTCAAGAACTACACTAGTGGGGCCGATACTTCCGTAGTTCATACAGACAGTCTTGATGTACCTTTTAATGGGGCGAGCGGAATAGAGATTACAGTCCTTTAGGACTGTAATTGACATCCCAGTAAAGCCAGACAGAATGAGCACGGGAGAATTGGGAAACACGATTCGAAAATCTCGAGTAAGATGCTATCATCTCCAAGTAGATTTTTGCTTTTCATTCTTTAGAATGCGGGGACGATTCGCGATTCTTTGAGAATCTCTAGATCGACTTCACGTTGCTTTATGATGTCCGTTGAATTTACACAAACACCGAATTGGAGGACGACCACATATGAGCATCAGGCTATCTCTTTAGTCATCTAGATTACACAACTGAAGAGAAAGGACGGGCATCCTTAACGAACATCACTTTTTGAGATGAACTTGGGTGAAAGTGTGCCGTAAGATTTGGTTGTTTGCATATACAAAGTGGAAAAATGAAATGAATCCAGCAGCTTCCAAATAAACCATCAGGTACAGCTCGTTGAGCCATGGAAGAGCACAAGCCGTCACATCACGTAAAGGTGCAGTCTCATTGTGGGGTCTACGGCACGGCAAAAACCACTTTGGTTCAAGAAGGCTTGTTGTTCTGCTAACTAGGAGACGCAGTTTAGCGACAACTCGCCAAAAGTTTCCGAGGCAAAATCAATCAAGCTGGCTCCTCCGTACCTTTTGCATTTCGATCTACCGACTCCCTAGGGCTTTTGGAATCCGCGGCGAAATGGATAACTCCAGTCGGACGGGAATGATTCATTTTACCAAATAAAACCGAAAGTGAATATGACCTACAAACCAATAACCAACAGAAAGCCTTGTTGACATCAGCGGGAACCCATTTTATCCGGAAAGTGTTCTGTTTTCCCTTTTATTATTGAAGCTATTAATATCTGGTAGGCTGTAGTTAGCACCCCGCCGGTCCGAACGGATTATTGTCGATTGGCGTGCCGAGTAATTTGTGGGCTGGTTGGAGAAATAAATCAAACGGTTCATTTCTTACTTTGGTTGGATGTAAGTTCCTCTGCTGAGTCGCGAAAATGCAAAATCTTGTTTATTATGCTTATTTGAGGCGCTGCGAATGATGTGGAGTAGCTTTTGATGTGGTGCCCATTTTATCGGCGTTTTATATTTGTCATTTCTTGTAATTGGCCTCAGTGGAGCGTGAGATCACGCGCTGAGATTGTCCCACAGAACATACCTTTCATCCGTCTTTTTGTCCTACAGATAACCAATATGCTGACGTCAGTCAAACTGTCCAAAAAACCTCGATTTTGAGGACGCCGTCTAGACCGAATTACCCGAGAACATGGTAAGTAAAATCCTCTGTTCCATTAATATGAGAGTTTCAATTTACTGTGACGAGAAGTGGATCGTGCTGCGAAACTCGATTAATTAACTTTTGCAATTTTTGGTAGAAAGCATTTTTGTTTTCCGTATGGGCTACGTTTATTCCGGCATAGACTGGCTCATTGTGCGGCAATCCTCTAAAGAGTGTCATGGGTATCATGCATAAGATTATATCCAAGGTGATCATTGGACTGTTAGTTGTTTTGTTCAGAGCAAATAAGACGTAGTAGCGACCGGTGCTGCCCGTCGCACCAGTGATAAAGCCAGAAAGATTTATCCATCTTCGGGACCTTCACTTGTCGACTATTCAAATGGAAAAGATGAGGAGAGCAATGTGAACGTGGCCGTCATATAGGGGCCATATTATGATGTATTGGCAACCAACGTCTAGTAAGATCCGGACATTTCAAAAAAATTACGTGCTCTTTTTTCCACCGAGGAATCCTAGCTTGCTGTCTTGTTACTTCGATCACCGGGACACGATGAGCGTCGCTTCTCGGAGACGCTATAGCATGGACAACGCGTGAGGTATCGTAAATAACCATAGAATCTACTGAATGGGGTACACAGCAGTTTACTCAACACCGTCTGGTATTTTGTTCGGAGTTGCATCTCTAATCATTATTCAACCTATTGCAACCTGCAAGGTATCAAGATAGCAGTACAATTGGAATTCACAGAAGTAGACCGACCGGTATGGGCGATGGGACTAATCATCCCGTCTTGAAAAGTCCTTGATGTAAGACTCGCTGCACTCGGTCGTGTATGCCATACTGGTTGAGCTACGGGGGCAGAGTGAAAAATTGTGGACGTTCCACAAATGGATGATTTTGTTTACCTACGGAAAACATTTTTCGTACGTACGGCATACAAGGTAGAAGTGCATTCCCCATGGTCACTGGGACCCACCACAATGAGGAGCGGAGGACTAACAACAGAACTGCATGCGATCTCAATAGGTCCGACGTGGCGAAGAGCTATCTACCATCCAATATCGCATGGAAATGACACCAGCCAAAATAATCTTTTGAAACTCGACTACATCCGGCACGATTCTTCCGGTATATTCGGTACCAAACCATGAGGATAACAATATGCACCATGAACGAACGCATCGATCGGCACAGCAAAATCCTATCTTTTGGCCATTTAATCCCAACCTAATTTAGTTTGGTATCCAACCGGCCGATTTTATGAGTTTTGCACAGATCAGTAAGAAACGGGGTCCAGCGTACTGGCGATGGAAACACGTGGTGGACGGCCTGGTGCCAGGGGTGTGTGGCATGCGGTGGCCGGTGGCACGGGGCTCGAAATACCGCCACATTCCTGCATACTGCATAAAGCCATCGCGCATAACTGCACTTCGAATTGTCGGGCCAAGCCAGCGAATGCGACCACGAGTTCGGAGCGGACAAGCCAACTGGCGTCCAAGTATGCGACACGGACCAAGCGTGCACCGACTTGATGACTAACCTGGAGAGAGGAGCGGACATGTGGCAAGCCGGATGTTAACTCGTGGAACCTTTCGGGCGCATCATCACATAGGCTCATGTGGTCATAAATATCAAAACTGTGAGTAAAATCGGGTTAAGACCATGGCAGTATAAAAGTTATCCAACTAACACTAAGTTGTCTCAACACAATAAACAAGCTTATCCGACTTTGTCCATCACAGACACAGCTGCATTAGAGCGTGTGCGCAAACAGTATCGCAAAGGATATTTCAGGCAGAAAAAAGCCAAACAAGTGGCCCATTCCGGTATAACCCTTGTTTTGAAATCACAATAACGGCAATAACGTTACTGGTTAACGTGCAAACCACATGCAAAAGGCGTTGGGTTAGCAAAACTCTTCTCAAACTCACAATAAACCGAGTGATTTATGCGTTTCTTGCAGTTCATGAGGTACTTGGTAAAGTTTGATAAGTAGTCTTATGCCAAAGTTCCATGAGTCTCGACTCCCTGTGAAAACCTCAGCGGGCGCTTTGAGTAGACGAAACACTATCTAGTTCGTACCAATGAAACACGGACAGCCCTGGGGTTTCCGTACAATATGTTGAGTTATTTCTACGCTTCCCATTTGAGTCACACACGTGTCTTTGGGTACGACGATGTCTTAGGTGATTTCCTTGTCATAAGCGAATTTTCGCCCGATATCAACATAAAGCATATATCGAGTACTTTTTCGCTACCTTCCCCAGAATCTTTATATGAAAACACAAGTGCATTCAATAACGAATATGTATCATTTTTGGTGACAACAACAAAAAAACGAATACGATCGCGTCATTATTTTCGATTAAGAGTCATGTCCATAAAAGAAGCAAGCCAGTGCTCATCTCGATCCTCACAGTCTCAACCACGAAACCGATATGGTCCTTACACGGGATAGGGATTCTATTACCTTCTCCATCCCTTCGCGTCAAGTCATTCCTTGATCTCCACGGTCTTTCTTTCAGCCAGGTCCAGCGAAAGCAAACAACGGGCAAAAAGACAGGCAGACGTTGTCAATACATGACCCAGCCACCGGAGATGGCTTCGAGATATGATTCTTTTCAACGAGGAGTCGATTGTGCCAAACACTCGACTGTGCACTCCAGCGTTGCAGATGCTTCACCCACAGACAGTAGTATATAAGCAACAAACACGACTAGGCGACGAATGGCTTGAACTGGCAGAGGCGGTTTCACAACCATACAACAAGGTGGTATTATATACTCGGCCTTTTAAAGTCAGATTGATGTATCGGCACCTTAGTTTCCTGAGGCTAGAAAAGGTCTCTGAAATACGCATAGACATTCCCTCCTCCATATCGTCATCTTCAGAAATATGACTTAATAAAACAGAATATCTAAAACTCAAATCGAAGCGAATCGACTTTCCGTTTGAAATGCGTTACCATTCATTATTAATACCGAACGTGCTGTACATGACACCGACCCACTGAGGTATCCATCCATGATGCAGGAGATATTCATCAAAGTGAGTGATCAAAATGAATGCCATGATTTGTGACCGCAAAACCCAGTGACAGATATGCGCTGTATCACGTAGCGATGATGGCAACTAAACCGTAGAGAACCAGCCCAACATACGATACGTTCCCAATGGTTTGAAAAGAAGGACAGAAATGTCTGTTCTGTTTTGTCGTGGGAAATTTTCAATCGATTCTAACTGTCAGTCAACATCGCCTGCCCGCATTAACCCTAATAAGAAAAACCAAGTTGAGCAGGTACAAAACACTTGTTTATCAAACCAAAACAAAGCAGTTGGATTGGTTTTCTCTGATCAACATTCAGTGACAGATAAGTGCACTAGCTAATTCGGTTCATCGTTGTTAATTGATTTCATTATGAAACATATTTGCTCAGCTTATCGATTGGGTATAACCAATGCGATGTCGCCGCGGTTGGTTTGAACTTCGATCACGATCATGATGGACGTGATAATTCATCATCCACTACCTTAGCATGTATTGTTTATCAGATCTGACAAACCGAGTAGATTTGCATATTGAATACCTCGATGGTTTTCAGCGTACAGTTGAGTAACTCAATTTGATTCGTTAAGAACGAAAGGTTTTCTGATTTGATCAAAAGCCCGGATTCCTAAGCCGAACAAACGTGGCCAAATGTCTAAAGAACATCATAACCGGAGTCTATGGGGGGAGAGGGTAAATATTATCCGATAAGAATTATACTTAACTGGTTTTTAGTATCCTCGTACCAATTCATATCCCGCAGACAAACTTGAAGAGTGTCGCAGGTAATGTTTTCACAAAAATGCTTTATTTTATAGAATCCGATTTTTACTAGGGAGCCAAAACATCGAATAAGAAGCGATTCAACAATTTTCCTTCAATTCTGTAAAGGTCGTTCGTGAACAAGGAAATGGAGGGATGTTCAGGGTCACGTGAAGCTTCGTTCGATCCGCGTGAGTGGAAAAAGCATACACGGAAAAGTTAATCATTAGCACTCACCTGATCCGCATGGTCCTGTTTGGACGAATCGGTGGTTTGGTTGGCAATCAGAGTACCCAGTGCATAGACGGTAGCCGCTCGAACCTAACCGAGGAGAAACAACATGGCAAGGATGAACGAAGTAGGAAGCGTGAAAGTGGGCTCTGATGGTGATGGAAAGGGAGTTGATTAGTACAATGAGTGACTGGTCAGTTAATTGATGACAAGAGTGTGAGAATGATTGACTGTGCGCATTACCAGTATAAATTGATGTTGAATGCAAACAAATAAACCCTGATGTAGTATTGGCTCACCTCTGGTGAGATGTCGTCCAGATAGGTGAACAAAACTTCCGTTACGTTGTACCGTACTCCAAACCAACGAGCCTCATCATTTTTACGCCACACCTGATGACAAAATGAATGATTAAAAACGAATCAACGTAGTGAAATGAAAAAACAAAACCACATGGATTGTTAGTGTGTCGGAACTGTGTTCGATTCGGAGCGCATTGAAAAATCGATGCCTCACGTGAAATGTAAAACTTCATTGCTAGACAATACAGCGTAATCGCAGCAGTTACCAATTTGTTGACATGTCGATTACCAGAGACGACCTATTTCAAGATTAGTTTTTACAATTCAAATAGAAACGACTGCGTAAAACAGGCAATGCATTATTTCACTCCTAAATTGATGATGCGAATTCAAATCGGACTGGTGAATTTCTGATGTGGGTAATACGTTTTTACACACGGGGCCATCGCAGTGTGACTATGTTGGTGCTCTAACGGGCAACGCATTCTCCATCCGGACTCGCGATCACACACTTGATCTAATGAAACCTTGTGTGATTCCATATCACTCCAGGTTTCGGGATCACCATTCCCGGTTCCCCCGTTCTTCGTTTTATTTAGAAGGCTTTAACGGATATGGGGCATGCTGGTTCCACGGCATTCATGCTCAAAGTTATAAAAAAGACAATTGAACATCAGATGCAACGCAGCCACCACTGTAATAACAGTAACCAATCTGATTTTAAACACAGCGCCCACCTCGCAGGCCCTCTTCACGATGAAATAAAGTGCAACTAAACGAGATTGGAGGGGGGAGGAGGGTTGTTGAATATCCACAGGATTCGACGGCAGACCCATTTCTCCTACTCACCTTAAACACCATGTTTCACCAGCCCGAAATTTCTCCGGAGAATGTTCCCCAAACCAGGGATATCAATTGAGGTAGTGACCGATTACTTTCCGCTTTTTCAACTTAGCCTTAGTAATGCAACATTTCTGGCTAATCTTTTAAACCGTGTTTTCGATCTCTGTCCCACAGAAACCATTCTACTTCTCCAAAGTTACATAAAATCCACGCATTTTCGCAAACGCGTTCGTTGCGAAAAGCAGCCTCCTTTGTGAAGGTGATGACAAGATTGAATTGAAGCAACTTTCACTATCAGTCAAAACTGAAACAGAGCGTATAGATTCAGTTTACCAGCTGATTGAAACACGTGACCACAAATGCATGTGGAGTGTCACAAAGAAATTACACAGAGACATCCTCGTGTTTTATCCTAAAAAAAACAAATGAACGATGTGCACGCATTCATTCCTCGAATATTTTTATACACACCGATAACCCAGCTTTGCATCCCACAAACATTTGTTCCACTTTTGAAACAAACATATCGGTTGAAATGTACTGACATTCACGACCCTCTCCGGGTACCAATAGATGTTGGTCCAGACAACACCAGTTACATTTTTACAACCAGGGTATAACGGTCTAGATCATCACCTGAAAGCATCTAATCAAAGAGAAAAAAGAACGTGGAATAGAGAGATAGCAAAGCAATAAGTTGGACTACTATACATCCAATGACCACACCAACCATCACCCAGCATTATCTGTTCCGCAGAACAGCGCTCACCGAGGTAGCCGTTCTGTGGGCATGCCCAAATCATATGCCTTTTCCAGAGATTGAACTCTAGGACCCGGTATCTTACGCATAACCCTTTGAGTTACTCACAAAATTCTCACTATATTCAACCGATACTAAGAGCATAATGGTGTTCAAATACCGAAGGTCTTTGCATATTTTCTGCTCTCAAAGGTCATGTTTCCGAGCGGTGTAGCTGTTGCTGTGTACACTCGACGTTTGGCCGAGAAGCGGATATCACTCCGACGGCACAGATGCGTTAAAATGGTGCGTCAAACCAGCCCTCTGAGTGCGCAAAAACACTTCATTCGATAAACAAACATCAGATGAGAAACAATTACCAAAGTAACTAAATCCATCGACTTCCTCTTCTGCAAGAACAAGTTTCGACTTCGAGCTAATCCAGTCCTGCAACAGCATTTTACACGTCGAAGGTGCGAAACATATATCAAGTATACCTACATTATTGTTCAAACGACTGAGAAAAACCCACAAATTACGCGTGCGTTCACTCAAGAGCCCAACGTGGTTCGCATATACCAAATCACGCAGTGACAAAGAATTGTACTGTCCACTGAGTCCAGACCAAGAAAAACAGAAGAGAGGTCATGTGTCGATAGGAGTCGATTTCGGGGCGCCAGCGGCCCAGGACAGTGCGAGTCAATGACCGATAGGTGAAGTTCAACAAAAAGTTAAGAGCACGCATGGTAGCGTAATAGCTCAGGCGTTAGATTCGAAATATTTCGTCCCGGATTTGTGCCTCTGTCCGGGCGAGGTGAATCTGTACTGCTCATTTTTCCTGACAAAGACCAAACAGCTGTGCAGTGTGTTCATGGTTTCTTAATGGCGAGTTGGGCGTTGATATCATATGATGAACGGTTTCAGAGAAGACAGAAGTCGTGGATCTGTGGAATGTAAGCCGATGGTCTGAGGTGTGACGTAGAGTGAAGATTCGGTCAAAAAACGGAATGATTCTCACAAAAACATCTTTCACGAGTATTAGATGGCCGGTGGAGGATAATATTCGCGAAGGGGGTTTAGGTGCTATACGTCCTAAACTAATTTCCGTGATTTTTACGAGGTTCTATCACGTTTCTTCTTAACTCGGTACAACCATCGATTCAAACCTGTACTTAAGAACCTCCTTTTTCTCCCGAATCTAAACCGGAAATGTTGCTAATATTTCGCCATTGTCCTTGAAGTAAATGGATAGTCCATTTGATACAGATGCTCCTGAGCACTTCTCCTTACTTGCATTTCCTCCCCGGTAGGCATAAATGGGAATTGCAATGACGGTAGGCTAACTGAACTGCTTCCTAAAATGCTATGCTCAACCCTGGTGAGAGCAAATCAGTGACCTGTCGAAATTCTTAATCAACGCGCCCGCACATTGACTCTGCGAACTATTACTCATAATCAATCAGTGAACGTTTGCGACTAGTGCTGATGACCGCAGCGTTCCCCATCTCCCTAAACATTACTGTTCACAGACGTGTTCCAGGCCCTTGATCATTTCACGTTTCAGGGGTTTCAGGATTTCACAATTTAAATCAGAGACGAAATATTGATTTGGGCTTCATACGCTTCTAAGGTTCTGAAAATCATGTAGCGGAGCGAAAGAGGATAACCAGTATACTAACACCATTTGCGCAACAGAGAATGGGAGTGTGAGAGCCATCGTGAGCGGTATCTCATGTAAGCTCGTCCACGACAGGGACAGCAGTCTAAAAAATGAGACAAATTATTCGAAAAGAAACGAGAACAATACAAACGGGGAAAAACGAGAAAAGACGGAGAACACTGACCTTGGCAAGCGCGAAAATCAACCACAATCGTAACCGGATGTATATTTCCACGTCGAGGTTGTACGGATTCTCATCCAGCTGCGAGAGGACCAGAGGGATGAAATTCTGTTTCAGGTAGACGTCCTGGAAGAAGGTATCCGGCTGAAAACAAACGGGAAATGTAGAGAAGATGGGTCGAAAGAGTTCAGTTTGAATCGAATTCCAATTGTTTTCCGGGACTAACAACCGTCTAGTACCATTGATTGGATTAATGAATGTAGCTTGAGCTATGAATTAATGCTGATACAGGAACGGTTTCACGAATTCTTAATGAACTCTTCTGATGAATTCTCAAACGGCAGAATTTTAAAAAATCAGTCATCAGTTTTCTGTTCGAAAATGATAACACTATGAAAACCATCTTCAGTTATGCCAGGATCAGATGTACGCTGTCGCCAACATGCCTGATTTGAAACCAGAAAAATGGATATACAATGTTGAGGTGGTTTTTCGATGAGTTATAACATTTATATACACATTAAATACGACTTACGCAGAGCACCCAATGGGAAAACCAACTAAACTTATCAGCCAATCAACACAACTCACGCAAGAAGACAACGGAGTAAGGCCAAGTTACATTTTCGTGCACATGGTCGAAATTGTCACAAAGAGACTGCACCTTGACATTGTGTGACGGCTTGTGCGCCCCCATGACCGAACGAGAAATACAGGGTAGGTTGTTTGAAGCCGAACACCTAATCGTGTCTGCAAGGTCAATGAACATAGATAGGCCTGACGAAGTTTGTTGGCCCTCCAGGTTGGGGATTAATGTGTGTACTGGTAACTCAGTTGGAATAACTGATCCAAGTAGATAGGGTCCCATTTGCCAAGCCCTGATGCCGTGCAGACAGGTACTTGTTAGAACCAAAGGATTTGGTTGAGAATGCAAATTGTTCTCCTGCTTGGTGGCTTGACCCCCTACTGGTACCTGATCACCATTTCCCAAGAATTCCACAATACATCGCTCGTCGCGTAGGTTAATCGACACTCGGGGATCCTTACATCGAGTGAAATGGGTAGTGATAGTTATGGTACGGCTCAGAAAACCTCCGTTCAATTAGGTTCTTCTATCCCAAAAGTCTCTTGTTGCCTTCGACATCTACCAACGGTGCTCGCAGTATAACTTGCCCCATATTTTTTAACGATTTATTGACGAATAACGTCGTAAGTGATTTTCATTTTCATAACTTACACTTTGGGAGACCTCATAAGTCCTGAATCTTGGCTCTCTTAACGTGAATACTGTCATGCAAACTGGTCAACGGACTAGATTAACACTCACAACGGACTCATTGACGATTCATGTCTGATGCGTCAGTGAAACGAGAACGCACGATTCGAGTATTGTAGTTCAACCAATCGCTCCTGGTATCTCATTGGGATAATTCCTGCTCATCTCAAGACACGAAACACCTCGAGTTTTGGATCAAAATGGTGCAGGAATAATCCTTATGTGCTTTTTCGGATAAGCGGAACATGAACGACGTGCACTAAGCAGACTGACAAGAGTTGTAGTTCAATTCGGCATATGCCGTGTTGAGTAACGTCTAGTTACTGTTCGGATATTTGCTCTACAGTCAATCAATTCTGCCTCTATATTGGTATGGCTCGCCCCCACTAACTCAAGCGGGAACAAACGAGCTGAGCCGACACAAAGCTTGTTTAACTAGATGAAAAGAGTCATGTATTTATAGGGCATATTTGGCCGTGGACGTATAGGGCGGCTGTATTAATGGCATTCAGTTATGGGTTTCGGAGTCACGGCCTCATTGATTCATTTCATTTGATTTAAGTTCTCATGCTGTTGATCCTGAATGAACCTCCTCAGTTTACATATTTTGCACGCTTGTCTTCCGGTCACGAAGCTGTGTTCCAGTGGTATGGCCAATGAGGATACGTGTCTTCGATCTGATCTTGCCGTCTGTGCCAGTACGCTGTTTGACAGCCGGATCGCATCTCAACCCGTTGGATTTGCGTTTTGTTGTCTATTCGCGGTCCACTTTCACAAATAACTGAAACCAAGTAGGACACATGATAGAGAGCTCAGTAAATTACCATTCTGTCAACGTTGTTATCTTTCTGAGAATGCAATAAGTGCTGTAGCGAGGCTGGAAGGACGCTCAGTATCGATAACTTTGATCCTTGAGAACGAGGGAGATACTAACTTTATTGCTTGACTGATTGTTCATGTACCTTTGTGGAAGTTCTGGTTCAAACTGAAGTTGTTATTTAGTACTGGATATTTTGAAGGTGAGCATCCGCAAGTGACATCGCAGGCACATTTCTCGTTGAGAGTTAAAGAACCGTGTACACTGGTAGACATCAGTCTGTGCTTGCTGATTTTGGCTGTATGTCTGAGCATGATGACCATGTCTCTGGTTCGTTGTTGAACATGTCCTGTACATTAGAGGATTTTCTCGATTTCACAATGTCTGGTTAAGATTTGTTATGATAGTGGTTTCTTGCGCTGTATTATAGCGGTAGATCCCTAAGCATAGCCGTGGTTGAGCTGCATATAATGTAAAAATTCGTTATCACACGTAGGAGCTTATAGTGTTGATTTGCTTCACTACGTAAGGTTGCGGTTCACAAGTTGCCGTTTACGGCGAAATTCGCGTCTACCTTCATATATTCGCGTGCTAATTTTTTCGGCCCTTCTAACATGTTAGAGGTAGCAGATGGCCTTATTGTTGGGTAGTCTGATTATCCGAATGATTATATATCCGAAAAACTTTTATGGTAATAGATACAGATCGTCGGGGCTGTGGATGCAAGCGGTGCCTGGGCGCATGGCGCGCAGGTGCATCTGACATCTTCGCAAGGTGGTGAGGCGCAAGACTATGTGGACAAATGCTCAGAGAGTAGCTTCCTCTATTGAAGAGTAGGAACAGGCGAAATCCTGACAGTGACGGATCGTGGCTTGAAAGTTTTCTGGTCGATATAAGTAAGTTTGGGAAAGTGGTCAGTGATAGCTTAAAGCTTGTATTTCTTGGGCTTATTGGCTTACTGTTAGGGTATTCCGTGTCTCTTTCGTCCCGGGTAAATTCTCGCATTCGCTGTCTCTTTGGATATTTGTTCCTTTCTGTTAAGCATGGTTTCAACTTGTCGAAGTTGCGTGGTGTTTAACGCTACGACTATCCGTCGGTTAACAGTCGTCGATCATAATTTGCCAAGTTTTACAATATTCAAAACTGAAGGGTGAGTACCAGGTAGGGAACCAAAAACTATTAATAATCTCGCTATGTTTCGAGGTCACATACGTGAATCTTTTGCGAATAGTCGTATAGATCGTTTGCGTGATATCACAAAGCCAAAAGATACGCTTCATTTGAACAGTAAGTCGCACCGGTCGCGATGCTTAGCAATTTCTGACAAATTTTCGAAATTCACTTAATATGAGAACCTTTGCGGATCCGATAATTATATACTCTGGGGTCAATAAGTGGATCTGACAAATGGACATTTATCATGAGGTTTTGCTGCTTTTCAATGGCTTTCGAACAAAGAAATATCGTGGAGCGATTTGGATAAGCAAAATTTCAATGGACGCAAATGAACCGAAGCTGAATCGTTTTTCACTATTCAAAGGTGCTAGCAGGTAAGTATATTATTTAGTATATATATTCGTAATGATTATTATATAATATATATATATATGTATGACTGCTGAACGAGGATGATAATGTTGTTTAATGCTTACCTATTGTAAAGAGAAAAGGGATACTTAAAACAGAAAATGAATCGCAAAAAGGAATTATAACAAGTAATGCTTCACATCGTCACTCTGTCACGCGTGCGTTCTTCTTCTAACATTTTGGCCATATGCATATAGCTCGTAATCGTGGTGAGTGGCTGGCCGTAATTATTAGTGAGGCAACAGAAATAGCACTAGTGTGTGTGTGTGCATGTGCTGTGGAAGTGGAACAGCCGCGAAATAGGAACAGCTTAGAGCGGGTTGACGGATCCCTTTTAGTATGGCTCGGGAAAATATACATTCAAAAAAACTGAGATTCACAGTGTCGCGGTTCTTTTAGGAGGCATGAAATTTCAACAGTGTTTTAGGAATTTATCCACATATTTATCAGTACCGTGCTTATGCACACAAGCTGATTTGCTAGAAGTGACTATACGTTAAGTTATCTGTGATCAATAACATGGATCAATTTTCACCACTGAACTACTATATATAATATATGAATAATCATAGCACTAGAAATGGCGAGTAGCATGATAAAGACATGAAACTTTGAGTAAAACCGAAACACGTAAAACTTCAACACGTCAGACGTGGTAACCAAGTCGGACGACAACTAATTGAAAGCTTCGGCCAAGGTGGCTGGAATATCTGAGAATCGGGTCGCTGACTAGCGTCAGTTCCGTGTTATTATTGTCAATATTGTACAGGTCATAATCAAAGCCTTCATGCATCCCGATGAGGTTGAGTGTTTAGCTTAATACGAGTTTACTCTTGGAATGGAAACGCAAATGACTATCAAACCAAAGTGCATAACACAGAACGCACCTAGAAACAAAATGGCAGTGTGTGGTTGCGAAGCTTAGATATGCCAGTCTGGATGTGGACAATTAGGTTTTTTTTTTCATCAGACCTTGTGGTCACTTACAATGCAAGATATAGTATGCCACTGTGCATTCCGCCCGGAAATGTGCCAATTGTAATTTAGCTCAATTCATAGCAGCTACGTACGATTAGGCAATTTGAGGATAATGATCGACCAAGCGCGAGAGTGAAGAAAGACTCAGGAATGATTGATAACAGCATGGATCACACGACACTAAACTGTAATTACTGATATAGCGGAGAGAATAGACCAGAACTGCACGTAGTTGTACAAATACTAATTATGATAATCAAGGAATATATAGGAGATTAAGCTTAAACACTTGAAGAAGGGATAAATCGAATATCACAAATGACATTGGCATAATGATATTTGAACGTCTGATATAGAAAACAAAGCAAATATTAGAATGATTAAACTAGCCATGGGAAAACATGATGACTATAATCACGAAAATAAATTTACTGCAATACACACATCGATTGAGAAATAATGACAGAACTGAATTCGATGTAAACGAATATTTCGAAATCTGCTTTATGGAAATGGGTCCACTAGGACCCGTGCAGTTCATCATAGTATTAACATGGAAATGATGCGAAATGCGCAAGTAACGCGCATAAGGGTTAATAGTAATGCCACATACATATAGAATAGACTTAATTAATGTAAATAATAAACTCACGATCATACCGTTACAACTGAGAAAAGCCGATGCACACTTATGAGTAAGTGAGACTAGACGGCTTAAGCGTGAACGACAGATTGACTTATCCCAAAGTCGAAAGAACATAGTACTTTGTAAGAAGATCATAACGCGCAGCCTACTGTGGTGAATCATACATTACGTTTACGATATATATCGTATTTCCGATATTTGGTATTTTTAGATTCATATTGCTTAACGTTATCCTCATATCGTCGAATTATTTTCTTAACGAACTTACGCGGATAGAAACCTACCAGTTTAAGGCTACCATCATTAATGCATCAACGGCATAATGCGGGACGAGGCTGACGGAAATGATGACGAGAACAGGTTGGAGCCATCATCGACTCCTAAAAGACGCTACTAGATGACGTGGCTGGACAGAAGCTCTAAAAGACGCTTTTCCAGCGCGAAGAGTCAAATCCAGGCAATTTGGAGCTAGAATTACAGAAATCCGGCTCGTCTGATTTAAGAAAATGTTGGACATAGAGTCTCTCAGCAACTCAATCACACATATCTATTGCTCACACATCTGACAATAGCGAGTACCTGTAATTCGTGGATGTAACCGGAAAATATACTGAATTCATTCGTAGATCGATAGAAAGCTTACAAATCCATATCATGGAATAAGAGACAGAATTTCGGTGACACCAAATGAGACATAGCAGGCTCTGATCACCTTTGGCAATGTATAACAATAAAATAAACTTCATAGTTAGCATAGTCGAAGTTAATATGAACATGAAGTACTCAAGCCAAACTCGAAATTGAGCAGAAATAGTATCGTGAACACAACGTCAAACATTTGGTTTTAATCGCCATCCAAGCAAACTTAAATACACAAACGAATATATATATTAGGCCCTTTTAAGTTCGCAACAATAATCACATAGTCATTTGGTATTTTATTGTCTTTATCTTGAGGAGTATCTATGTTATATTATTGTAGTGTAATTTCATACCAAATGCATTCTCTACCTTACCAATAGACAAGTGCAAATGTTTGATAATTGAATTAGGCCTCTGAGATATACTACCCACTAGAGAGGCTCGATCCATATTTAGATAGGTTTATTACAACATGTGCTAAATTTTAGTATTTTTGATCTATTAAACTGCTTTCTGTTTAAAGCGGCCAATCATCTATCATTT
>LUCM01006774.1:0-33283 GCA_008360955.1 Fasciolopsis buskii
ATGGACAGAAATGCGGTTGGGAACAGGGGAAATGTTGAATAAAAGAAAGGGTGACTCTAAGCAGTAGCACACTCACCCCGCTGGATTTAATGAATAGCGCAATCTTGATTGTCCTGCACGACGGACGATGCAATATGGGATTCTTTATAGACGTGGTGTGTGGGTATTCCTAAGGAGTCCAGCCACTAAGTAGAAGAATGGTTTGGGTTCCCAACCGAAGCCTTTGACTCTTACAAGAACCTGTCCGCAAGACAGCGGCGGTTGGCTGAGTGGAAGCTCATTTACTTAGATCAATTATCCCTCCATTCATCTTTCCGACTGAGCTCCCTGCTGGAATCAATCCCTAACGTGAGGGGCCAGAAAACTACTTCGTCAGGCCTTTACCCAATGACCTTCCAGACATGACTGAGTCTTCAGATTGATATGTGCCATCTTGTACAGCTCACTGGGTCATGAAGACGCACAAATGCAGTCTCCTTGGGACGATTTACTTTTGCCTGGTCAGGCTGATCACTGTCACACTATGCACTTACACTCGCCTACTTACGGTCACATAATTTGAAATATCTTTGGTTTTCCACATTTTCTGCTCTCTGGCCGTTGGGGTCATATCTAGTAGCGTCAATATCAAATCCTGGTAGTCTGGCGGTTAAGGTGTTTGACTAATACTTGTTCGCTGTTGGTTCGAGTTCTATCTGGGACACGGTGTAGTACACTGTTGATGAGATTGAAATAGCTGTGCAGTCCTTTCGCAGTTTTCCTTTTTGACCGGAGCATTGGTATTTTGTGTTCTATCCTTTCGAAACCTAGTTATGAATGTCGGCAGCAGAACTGCGGAATCTGGCTGTTGTTATTAGTTCCCTTTCGTTTTTCTCTGTTTCAGCCGCCTGCTGGTCAGTTTGACGTCAACCAATACGAGCGTGATTTGACAATTGAAGAGTACAAGCTTTCCATCTTTGAGGAAATTCAGCGATTCCAACCCGTTGAAGATGTGCAATAGAATTCATGTCCCTACTTCAGATAACTAACCTTCACCGCCACCATCTTCACCATCAGCGCTTAAAAATGTTGCGTTTGCCAGGAACAAAACATCTCTCTTTCTTTTTTGAACGGCAAAGTACCCCTGATTTGCTCAGTCACCTCCGCCGTGTATTTCAGGGAGGGGGAGTAGGTGCGCTTTCAAGAACACTGACTCAACTCTGCCATAACTGTCACTGGATTTGGCGAATTTATATCGGTGCGATCCTATTCTTATCATTGTTGTTCCTTAGACGCACAGAACCAATAACGCGCTGGCAAATTTTTCTTGCCGGGAAAATTAAACATTCGTAACAGACATAGAACAACTCTTGTTTTTTAAAGTGGAAAAAGTCGACCTTCAGTGCTAAGTTCATTTTTTGGGCTACCGCTGGCCCCGCTATTGTTTTGTTCTTTCACGAACACTTGGTAACCATTGTCGCGTAAGCTCTGCCTGTGTTGAAAGCTAGCCTTCCGATCATGTGTTCCAGGGTTATCTTTTCCCCGGTTATTTGTCCATTTGCAATTGTGATGCCTCTTCACTGGTTCATTAGGTTTGAATGGATATAGGTCTTTTATGTCATTTGTTACCACTTTCACTACATTAACCTTGTGACCTCAGCTTCTTCTTATTTCCAAGCGATCTCGGCATATGTTACGTTCAGTTTAGGTCTTTTGTGTGATAAATTCCTCTGTTCTCCCAGTTTTACGTCAACCAGTTTGCCTTCGGTGCCGATTCTAACGAGTAGGTATACACTTTTGTCGCCTTCTACAAAAACGCGCCTTCTATTTCGTTCTCTTCAGAAGCACTTTTCACTGTCTTTTAATCACTTATCCCTCCCGTTGGATTGAAATTTTCGCAGTTACTCAACCGTTTTCATGCCGCTACTCGGTTTGCATTCACCAAAATGACTGCCACTGTCACGCTTCCTACCCTGCGCATTGCTATGAATCCTGGGATCGGGTTGTGCCGAGGGGCTGTTAAATATGCATCTTGTTCTCATTCCCTACTTAGCCCCAACCTCATTTTCCCCACATCTGGTTCTACTGCTTCCCGATGTTTATTTCTCACGTGGACCGCAACACACACCGGTTATCCATCCTGGTTTGTAGGTGCCTAGGCCACACGATTCTCATACTCTGCATGGATTTCTTACCTATTTTTTAATAGTCAGACCGATAACCCTTTTCGGTTTCATCCAACCTTGCCTTCTACGACTTAATCTTGTCCGGGTAATTGACTGATGCACTTATCTGGCACGCTGTGTACCATTATCTGATTTGGTTAACTCTCACTCGAGTTCGCCAGAAAACCAAAAAGAGACTGTGGGTGCTGTTTTATCCAGAACTAATGATCATCGGTGTTGCTCACTGTCCCATTTATTTCGTGATTTGATCATTCGGGATTGGTTACGATGTATTTGGTCGTATGGTCAGTACGCAGGGTTACATCGATCTGGTTGAGTCACACTTTCCCAGTTCATGTGGCAAAGAAGGCTTTTATTCTGGAAACCAGTCAAGACTGTGCAACCAACTATTCTTGTCAGGCTATTCCACGAGTTTTCTGCTATCGGCCGTTGTTTCACACATCCACTTTGGTTGTTCTCCATTGAGTTTGCTCTGACTCCGGTTAGCGGTTCCGTCGTCACTTAGGTGATTCTAGCGCAACATACCTGGGAAGCGGTTGTTTTCTGAGTCGAACACTGTCTGCTAAGTGCAGTTCGCTAGTGGGATTGTTTTCCAGTCATGTAAATGGTATGCCCATGGCGACACTCCTCGGGCATTCATCGGATCTTGACTGTCTTGAAGCCTCTCAGGAATTATGCGTATTATGGTTTTCCATATCTGCATTGTTTTTTGAGCCTTACCTGGTAAGCTACATTCCAATCGGGATTAGTTTGCAGTCTAATTTGAAAGAACTGCATCTTCCTCCAGTGCCTTGATTGCAGCAAGAAGGGACTAAGTGCTACCGATAGACTAATGGATCGGCCGCCGATCAGATCGCCTGTCCAATAGACGGGCGACCATGGCCTAAAGATCACTCGATGCCACTCCCATCTGACAACTTATCTATTGTTAAATCATCCTACTCAGCGTAGCATCACTTAGTGCTGATCAGGCTTGTGGCGGAGGACAGCCCAATCGACACTGAACTGAGGTTAATTTGCAATCGTCGCAGCTAATCAGTCTGTGGTTCGTCTCGTTGTCGTTGGCCAGGTTGTGTTGCCCACGTGCATGTGCCAATTTTCAATCCGACTCAGAATATTGTGGTTTCTTTCTGTAGTCTTGACCTTGTCCTTCTGTGACTCCTCCGAAGTCAGTAACGGTAAGGTGTTAATCAGATTCATTCGGCTATCTCCGAAATACTTCACTGCTGTGCTAGTTACAGTTGGACCTTTCTACGAGTTTACCGGCTTTACCTCAGTTTCTGTGCGTGATGCTCGCGGATCTGCGGCTCCGATGCCGTATTCAATGGAATGAATATATCCTTCAGGCGACAGCTCATCATAAGGCTGATAAATGACCGCCAGTATTGGTAAGCATGAAAATGAAAAAGAGTGCATCAATTCGTAACGACTGCGACTATTACTGACTTATTAGGATTACTGGTCCACAAAAACTGGGTTCAAGTTAGGTGATCAATGAACGCGTCAGTTCGCTGATAAGTTCAAGGGTGCGACGCGGAGCAGTGTAGTTTGTCGACCTTCAAGGTGAGCCGTTCGATCCTATCTGAAAGTGAACCACTGCAGTTAGGTACCCCCACCATCAGAAGCGGAGGTTACCAAGGGATATTTTTCAAACTGCAACAAAGCCGTTAGGTTCTTCTCATTGTTTGCGCACACTGAAAATGGAGTCTTTGGAGTCAAGATACTGCCAATCGATCATGGAAGAACGGATGATTTCAAAGGGCTGGTGTGAATCAATGCCCGCACCGATTGGCGAGAATTACAGGAATCAGCTTGGGAAGTGTCAAATCCGGACTGTTGTTATTCTGCATGGATTTTGTGGTGCCCAAGAATGATTTGCTTGTAAAAATGAAACCGGTTTCGAGCCTCGTCAGTATCTCATTGATTGCATCTTTACTGTACGGCAGATTCTAGAGGAAAAGAAAACTTCTCACTATCCAATGATCCCCGTCTTCCTTGAACAGATAAGGCCGCGGTGTTTGGACGTGAAGGTCGCGGATTCGAATCCCACTGCCGGTCAACTTCTCCACTTGATAGCCCTCTATTGGCCGCGGCCTCCTTCCTGAGAATTGATGTACGTCGTTATTTCATTAATAAAGGAAGTAAAAGATAAAGGATTCAGTCGGTGTTGTAGTCCTGTCCAAATAGCATACCGGGTCCGGTGGCTCTCCAGAAGAGTTACGGTAAAAGTCCGGTGATTTCGAGTACTACATACAAAGGATGTACGGAATTGCAACCGATGCTTACCGGTACCGGGTGGGGGGTTGGAAAGTAAGGTATTCTTTTTGGCCTTATTTATTCTATCCCGTAGACCCCAGCTGTTACACAACTATAGTCCTTCGTGCAGTGGGTCTCTAGCACTTAAGGGGATGCTGATTCCACTACTCTCATGCATCAAGCTTTCAGCAAAGATCCCTTAAGGTTGTATTTTCATGTATTACAAAGGTTGGTTTGTGTTCACATACGCCGAATAATTATACGTCATTTTTCTTCGTGCTCTGGAAAATATTGAGGAAATTCTGTCAGTTTAATCAGATGATTGGCAAATAAGTCTTGCCGAAGACCATCTCATTCCAAACAGTCATCTACCTCGGGAAATTATTTGATGAGCTCGAGACTCTAGTAGTTAGACCGGACATTCCGATGTAGCGGCTGAAGTTGCTTCGTCTCATGAATACTGCAGATCGAGAAGCTTAAGTACGCTTACGGAGCGCACGTTAACAATATCGGGACACTAGGTAAACCGAAAGTGGAGTATTGTTGGTTCAGTATTTGTAGCACTTAGGAGAACTACAGGCTGCTAAGTGAACGGAGTCCATCCAGCTACTGGTGAAGATAAAGTGACACAAGCAGCCGATTTGATGAATCCAAAATTCATGGAAGTGAAATATGTAAGTTTGCTTGAGCACCCTTCACTCATGAACACGAACGTCCATGAGCCAATACCCAATAATCTCTTTGAATCTCGTTATGGATTTCACAGCGTTCGTTTACTAGTTGAACAAAGTCATGGAATCAGCCTCCCGATAATCGCTGAAACTAAACGATGGTCGGCAATAGACGTTTTTTCCACTGGTGTCGAGCCAGTTGTATTGCAGCGCCACCTGCCTAGCGGTCTATATGCGGTGGTACCAACATCGCTGCTTGCACTTAGAAGTTACATTGAAGCTACGACGAATGCTGTTGCATTAAAGTTGTTTATTTTTCCAGCTCTTACAATTGGACCAGTGTATCAGGGTTAGTGACCTAGTCGGCTGATAATATCTACTGTTGTCCGTCCTCTATGCATTGAGGTTCGACCTACGAGTGATGACAGATGAGCTAACTCTTACATTCCATGCAAACAGCAGCCGCTCAAGATAGTTTACGAAAATTAATAGTTTACATTTGTCTTGCCATAACATCTTTGTCATGGAGTCGGTGGTTTCCGTAGTAGCCGTCGACAAGTATCTAACCGCCCCCCAGGGAGAGTATAAACATAAAACAATGTCAAACTGAAACTTCCCTGAAATTCGTCACAGCATTGTCTGTCATATTGCGGTAAGTCGTGTGAAGGCAAGGATTCAGTTGGCTTACCGCCCTCATAAAGGTCATCCTAGAGGAATCCTCACCTCGCTTTCCATTCCTGTTTGCGAACGACAGAAGTCCACTCTGCGTCCATAGTCTCCTTCCACTCGGGCTAACTACAACATTGTTCTCCCCCCTCGCGATTCTGTTAATCGTCGTCACTGAGATTATTGTGAAAGCATTCTTATACTCCGATGTAAAATAAAATGATGAAATCGATATTTGTTAATCACAGGAAGTATTAATCATAAAACTAACAATCGGATTAGGCGACAATGCATTTGAGACTTCTCATTTCGAATTTTGATGTTTCCACTGAAGTTCTCTGCCTATATTAGTGGTTGAAAATTAGAATTGGGCGTGTATGACCACATCTTATGTGCATTGGTTAAACAAATCTGACCAACCGTACAGTCCTATCAGTGTTAACTGATGAAGGCAAAAGGCGCTGATTTCAGTTTTACCGTTGATGGTGTTTTATTTCGTCGCCCTTGTGTCATACTCGCTATAATACTTGATTACTGCAGAAAGTGGTGGATATTTGCGTAGGCTTCGCGATCAAACGAAATGCGCGATTTCCCGAGAGCAAATCCGAATGTTTTCCAATTTTTGCTTCGATGAGATGTTTTGCTAACTGTCTTTGGTCGACCTAAGTTCTTTCTGCCTTCTATACTCGTGATTTTCTCACTGAGCAAAATGATTCCGAATGGGTTTCCATTGAATAAAGCCGACACAACCGCGTGCATTGTACCATTCGCACACCTGATTAACATCAGAGCTAAACATCCTGCTCAGTTAGCTGCATCCGTTTACCACGAATCGCCCCACTGCCCCATGGTCACGGAGACCAGCTCGCTCGCTTCGGTCATTTGGGGCTAACTCAGTCGGCCACTCTTTGTATCTCTCACATAAGATCCATGCGAGATATATGCCGGATATTTAGTGGCGGAAGGGCTGCACCTCCGATAACCTCATTGGATCAACACCCATTTGTTAGGCTTGGTCCGTGGATTCATCGATTGGCTCAGCCAAATGCGCTAGTTCCTATCGCTAAGTTTTTCTCCCTCATTTGTCCGATGATGCTTCGAGCCATACGCGAGGAACGAATAAGCTTGTCACCAACCGATGTCTCAAAGGTTTAGTGATTAATGTTTCAGCTGTGCACCGTCTACATCGCAGACCGCAGTTTTTTGTTCATCCTTGTTGTGTTAGTCGGTTTATAGGTACATATGTGACCCAAGCACAGCTATGGAATCCGAAAGCAAAGTGGGCCACGATGATGTGTGTATGCGTGGTTGATCTCAGTCCACAATCCGCTGTCTGCATTCCAATCAGCGCACACACATCTTTGTTTGGATCGAATGAGTCAGGGCGAGGGTGCGTTGGTATTTGGCTGCATTGAACCTGCACTCAAGCCCCGCTGCATCCTCCTCTAAACACAAATGTGGGTTTGTGCTTCTTTTGGTTTGATCCGGTTGCCGTTGTGACGTACCGGCCGGAATTTCCTGCTGGTGCCTGTGTTAGCGAAAGTTGAGCCGAGCCCGAGGCTAGATTAACAAAAATCTGGAGAACTTCACCGGATTCTGACCGCCGGCAACAATTCCAGCAACAGAAACGAGACACCTGCTTTTGTCTGAAGGTTGAAACTAAAGTCCATAGCCGTGGTTGTTAGACGGTGAGCACACGATTCATCAGGCTGGAGAAATTGCATCTTGGATTACGTTGGCCGTATGCACCTTCTTTGCAGTTCGAATATTTGAGTCGGTTGGTCCTACTACTCCACGATCTAAAATTGTTCGGGAATGCTACAAGTGGTATCGCGGTCAAGACTGTCAATGGAAAGATGCACTTGGCAGATCTTTGGTATTCTCGGAAGTCCATGATGGATTGGGGATTACGTTTGGCGATCTGGTGTCTTACGAACACGATCCTCCTGGTAATCCAGTGTGCCGATTTCCTCTGCTATCAGAAAGGATGCCCGTTCTTTGACTTAAAGTAATCTGGCTTTTCCCAATGCGCCTATTGAAATGACGAGTCCGCAAAAGAACTGCTTTTTCGAAAATTCAAACCCGTCAACTTTGAAGCTGCCGAACGTGCCGCATTTCACTCTTCGGTACGCCAGGAAGACCAGTCAATTCGTGAATTCTTCCTACAACTGGAGATCCAAGCAACTCGCCGTAATTTCGGTGACCAGTTGCAAATACAATCGTGCAGTTGGTTGATCGCTGGAATAAATCATCCAGATTTAATGGAACAGCTAATCCCGAGTGGCATATTCCAATCGGCACAACTTTTACGCGAACGATTTCAGGGCGTCAGTGTCATTGTTCATGCGGTCGTCGGTCACAGCCCCAACTGGATCCAAAAAGACAAACATAGGATGCCTACAATTTATGTAGAACTCAACACTCACGCTTTATGGGTTCTCGTTTATCACTGACACTGGCATTTTAGGATCAACTGTTTCTAACTCGCCCATCCAGCGTCCTAACCTTTGTTTTCTTAGTGGAAATATAGATGCTTCTTCGATGCGTAATAAAGTACGCGAATGCCCGTTTTATGATCAGGCGAACTCTCCATACCGGATTTCAGTTCTACCAAACAATAGCACTTTTCTTTCAGCGGACTATCCGTTTCTTGTCATTCATCTTAATTGCACGGAACTTCTTGGCTTCTGACTGTCAGCATTCGGAATTCCATTATTTTATAATTGCTCTAGAGCGAAGAATGGCACCAAAACGTAATCCGTTGCTCTGAAGCTCTCGGGCTGCTCAGATTTTATGATAATTTGCACCCTCTCTCATGGATTGCGGGAACCAGTCAAGAACGCAGTAGACCATCTGTTAGACCAAGGAGTCTTGATGTCTGTAAGTTACCCTCCTGGGTCATGCTCATTGTTATAGTGCTATGAAAGGACGAAAGGACTCCGAGTATTTACAATAATTATTGGATCAAGGTGAAAGTCTTAAAGCAAACAAACTGCTTAACACCTGAACCCGAGGATATCCTAATCTAAGCTCGATTTCCAAAATGCACTCTTACAAATACCTCCAGATGACAGATCAGATAAGCTAACAATTACCAACTACGATACTGTATGCAATGGTGTACCGAAGTTCTGTGCAGTCAGAATACGGATATGGCGCGGAATACATTACAATATATTCATATTACGTGCACTGAAAGTTGTACACTACCAACACAGAAATGCAATAGGAACATGATTTAACACCACAGTTAGTCATGCGCTTTACATTCACAATCCGTTTTGACTATTTCAGTGCAAAATTTTCTCTTTGGCATCTGCTATTTCCCTTCAGGTTTTCAGATTTTTTATGGTAAGCTTGATACATGAATGTAGCGGAAGGGGAATGTCCCAGTTCCTCTACGGTCCACTACACGGGTAGGAATCAAACAACTTTGACCCCGGAGCTTGGAGTGGCACAGAACTAGGTCGGGTATGGTAACGAGCCGAGCGACAGCGTCTTACCGTCTACCGCCAAAGTAACCGGCAGATCTGAGATTCGAATTTCTGACCCTTTTGATGACAGACGCTTAATCCCTGTAATGCATGTCATTATTCCTGAATCGCGTGGCGTTTGTGCTCATCAGGATGACGTCAGAATACCTCCATTCAACATGATGTTGCATCATGAGCGTTTCCGTTGATTGCCTAAGCGATTTCCTCGTCATAACATTGGTATCAAACCTGACTAATATACATTTTCATCCCAAAAATGTGCATGTCTAGGCTGTTTGGTAGTCGGCTATGATTTTCGACCCAATATTAATTGCTTTTCTACCAAGTTCCACTCGCCATTGACCAAATTTATGGTTTAACTCCGTTTTTTGTGTTCCATTTAATTCTGTTCACAATTCATGTTTTCCACTAGAGCACTGCTTCTTTTGATCTTCCTTCACAGAAGTCATTCTCTTGGTCTTCTGTGCACAAACATATCAGGATTTCTGTCTACCGATGCATGGTTACACGCTTTTTTGTCAAAACTGATGTCAACCCTCGACACGGATACATCTCTCACTGGAATTGGAGTGATGTAAGAACAAAATGGCTACCCGGTATTCCGTATTTCTCACTACCTTGTCCCGGGGAAGGGTATTCTCCCAAAGGCAATGAGAAGCTCTAGTTGCATTCTGGGCAGTTACGTTATCACATGAGCATTTATTTGGCCCTCACTTCCCTATCGTGACAGATTACGAGGTGCTAAAGTAGATCCACAATTCCAGTGTTTTTCTGGTGAAACGTCTTGCAGCGATCGTTCAACGATGGAACGTCTTGTTCGGTGCATATTCTTACAACATCCAACACCGGCAAGATGAAGGAATTTCTCACAAAAGCCATTTGTCTTGATAGGTTGTCTCTAAAAAGGTTTTTTCTGAGTACTGCTTACTTTTGCAGCCCTTTCCGGTCTGTTGACTGGATTTAATTCGTGAAACCAGAAGATAAATACCACACCATATTGTCCCATGTTCGTAACGGTTGGAAGAAAACATCACATAGCGTTTTCCCAAATGGTACAAACACAAAGATAATGTTTCTATAGCCGTCGATGGAGCATTTTATTACAGTGATTCCCATTCCTGGTTTTGTGGTCGGCTTTTCATATAGATCTAAATTCCAGTCATATTAGAATTCAAAAAAATAAAACCTTTTGAACGATTGACATGTTGGTGGTCAACCCGATAGCGATCTATAACAGATGGTTAAACGTTGCAACGATCGCGCATACACAAATTTTATTCTCAGCATTCCAAATGGGCTCCTTGGACTGTAGCAACAAGTTCATAAAAAGTACTGTGGACCTACACTGAACAGATATCGCACTTTAATCGTAATTGATTCGTACGCTAGACCACCAAAAGTTTATTTCCTTGTATCGCCTACCTCTGTTTTCAGCCCTGAAATAGTACCGCATGCGTTGATCATAGATAACGGGAGTCATTTCGCCGAGGTAGACGGCCGATTGGAAAGCCCAGGTAGTCTCCATGTGCTGATATCTTCAGGACACTCAGTCTGATGTGATGTCACAAAACTTCGTGCACGCTATAGATGGCACCACTAAATCAATTAGGGATTGCATACTTGATGAATTTGAGCAGCAAGTGGACAACTCTCGAATGCAGTACCACAATTCAGTTCATACCGTTGTTGGGAGAAGTCGGGCAAAGTTATTCGACTGCTGAACACTTCGAACCAACTTATTCAGGTGACAACCTTTCGAAGTCATCTTCTATCTAGGTAGCGAAATGAAATCATCCAGAAGCATTGTAGCAATTCAGACATGTTGACCAAACTTTTTTAATTCGCTATCTGATTTTTCATGTCTCCATACTAATCTTGAAGTTTCCGAACCTTTCTTTAGATAGTAGTGGTTCCAGTCAAGAATCTACACAGGTAGAACCAGTTCGAAGGTCAAAATAGCTCTTCTGTCTATGAAAGTCATTCGCAGTGTGATGAGTGTAACAAGCGTAAATGACTACATACTACGTATTGTTTTATTAGGTCTATGATGAGTTACACCTAAGATTACTCGCGTTGGTTGCTGGCGTCTTCTTTCTTTGTTGTTCGAAACTTTGGATTGGTGTTCTTAAACGTCTAGTGCTACTATTCCACGATCCAATGATTTCTGAAAATGCCTTAAAATTACCGAGACGTTAAAATGTCCGGTTTTTTAAGCAACAGCTCTTTTACACACCAGGACCGAATGACGTAAGGAGTGCATCGAAAAATCGATGCGCCATGTATCAGTTTTTATTGTGACCCCACCACTACGGTGGCGCATGACGTGGAGGACAACTAATCTCTTACTTGACCCACAGTTCAAAGTGCACACATCCGCAAACACACAGAGACAACTAAACATCCATTGGCATGTGAACGTTCCCTTTGTCAGTTGATTGCAAAACTTACCTTGAGAAAGACTATCCACGGTAGTCGAAACGTTGACGCATTGCGTCTACCGAAAACGCAGTGGTATTAACATTATATCATTCACAATAACAGCTCATTTTCCTTGTCCTGGCGATGCAGCATTATTGCGACATGGTAGTTTCCGTGTGTGTACTTTCACTATGCTAGTGTAAAATGTTTGTTTGTACCTAAACATGTACTTCGATGAGCAAGTACGCATATTTTAGCATATGGATGCATGTCAGGAAACATATGTATACGTTTAGTTGTGGTTAATATACACAGACTTATATGTTGCCACTTTTCTACTCCAGGTTGTGGTTGACTTAAGATAAAATTTCAAACCAAAGAAAGTAGTAGATAAATAACTGACCTAAACAATTGGGCTTACAGTTAGCCACTCCTGGCTATCTTGCCAGGCAGGGCCTTGTTAGAACCAGAGCCTCTGGTTGAAAACCACCATCATTTTCCTTCCCAATAGTTGGACTCCTTGGCGGCCCCTGTCCGCCGTTTCTCAAGAGCTATGCATGCCTATACGCATGCCACCATATTTGGTCGTGTGTTTGACAGCGTACTTCCAACTAAGCATAATAAAAAGTCTACGTTTGCACGTATGAGTTAGCGTGGGTGCAATTATGGGTGTTTACGTGAACACAAACATAGTTAAATGTTTGCGCAGATTCTTCCATTTGTGAGTAGTTGTTCCTTTCACCAGTGTGTATATTTCCAATACCCAAAAGGAGAAATTCAGATAATTCCAGTTTCTCATATCTGTTATTTGGTACATTAGCCGTAAGATGTTGCCTAAACGTAACATACGTTCAACAAGTCATTTTGCTGTTCACATGTATCTCACGGCCCATTTAAAGCGAAACATTTCCTACAAAAATTCAAATCGCTTTGTTATGGTCCGAAAGTACAAGCAAAAGCTCCACTGTCAGGTCTCCGTTGACAATAATGTACAGTATTTTCATATTCATAAGTTTGATATTCTCTGTCCAAGTTAAATTATGAAGCTGTTGGTCTCACGTTTATTTAAATCCATTAAAACTAGTCCGGGGGCAGGACCGGCCGGTTCGAAAGCCGGTTTCGTAACAAGCAGGTTGTTTGGTGCCTAACTGGATTTGGTTGTTTAACTGTTCGTGCTGGTCCATAAGCTTACTGGGCTTTGGTTTACCTTGGTTTTACTTTTTTGTCGTCCAATGCAAACTAGTCACTGCCGTGACTCGCGTGAACCGCATGGAAGAGCACTGTACCGCGTGCATATTACGGGCTCTCGTGACGCATCGATCCGCTTATCGTCGATTGTACAGCATGGCGTTTTTGGTTAAAGTCGTTGGTGACTTATTTATTTCATCCGAATGTATCCATACTTGTTTGTTTTGTATTTAGATTCATGGAATTTACTAAATCTCATTCATGCCAGCATTCTCGTATAACTAAATCAGAGATGTGTGAGGTCAATGACGAGATAGAAAATTATAGACAGCATGTCTGGACCGTCTGAACACATCACCAAAGGAAGTAAATAATATTGTAAAGAGTACAAATAACAATTGTTAGTCGAGTGCAGTAATTATCCTGTCATATTTCCGGAAGCTTATGAGGTTCCTTATTTGCCGTTCATCAGGACAAGTGAGTCAGTGGATCTAGATGATAATGATTTCAACAAAATAGCCGACAATTATGGCTCCGCACGTGAAGTTGGATTGTGTACCTGTTTAACGTTTCAATTTCGGCTGTCGACAAAAAAATGACTTATTTGGCGGATGGAATGCTTTCAGCATGGTTTGTGGCACGGGAAGTGGATATTCAAGTAAAGACTCAAAAACTACTGTAACGATGTCACTTGGCTTGCGCAAACTGAAATTAGATGCTTTTATTTACTCGAAAATGTTCCTTGGAACACCGCGCATGACCACAATCATTAATCATCTCTAAAAACGTATATTCACTTCGGTTTAGTAGAATCCTTGCAGTTTTGGAGAGCATCATGACACCCGTTCACAGATTCGTCCGTCGTACGATGGATGTCACGCGGCATTATCCCGACGCTATTCTGATTGAAAGACGTCCGTCGGTTGTCAGTTACACCAAAGGCGACGTTATTCACTAGATATTTCGCGAATTTTTTTTAATGATCCGCTTCTGTCATCTCTCGTTGATATCTCTAGGTGCAGTAATTTGAGATGCACTAGAAAAGCCGTTAGGCAGAATTAAATTACAAACACATTTTTCCGCGTTTGCCAGAACTGAATTCCCCACCTCACAATACGTAATTGAAGGACGTAGTAGTGAGCGGTGTATTTTTGAATACCAGTAAATTGTCATAATTTATGACTAATCAATCTTCTCTTTTATTAATGTACAACCTTTACCATTGTGGAGTTTATCATAGACAACGCCGCTGCAGTGGCTCATCACATTTAAATAGTCGGTGTTGGCAGCTGTCACTGGATAAAAACAACACCTAACGAGCTCATCTAAATCGTTTGACCAACCTTAGACGTAAAATGTCACATGTTATTCGCCTACCGATAGGTAGGCTGCTTTTAGCTGCCCGTTTGTCTCAGAAAACGCTCTGATGTATGCCGATGTCATCACTCGTTGCAAAAGTTGACGAAAGTTCTATCAACGGATGTGGCATGCCATATAGAAGGGCCTGGAAAACAAAAATATGCATCACCGCCTAATCTAGTTCCACTCTAGAACAAACCAACTCATTCCATGGACAAAACCGCTGATTAGGCAGTTGCGTCAATGGCCGCTGATCTTGGTCGCTGACCTCCACCATCACCATAGCGTTGCTGATACGTATAAGCCATAATAACCGAAAGCTTCTGGTACCATTGGTTTTTCGGAGGAGGTCGTTTCCTCTAAGATTTTCTATGATGCTTGATATCCGCTTGGTGACATTTGTTCGCTTTTATTGGGTTTATTGCATGGGAAATCTGTACGCTTCCACTCATACCGCTCTTTTCGAGAGCGTTTGCCCCGGAAACATTCCAAATACTCGACATTTCTTAGCCTTGATTTGCCTTGGGGTGAATCGTTGAACCGTTGAACTTCGGCACCACAATACATTTACATGATCACTTGTACCTGACTGTTTTCTAAATTCTTCATTCCATCGACTGGGGGACCTTTGTCAACGGTAGCTGCAGAATCTGGAAGAAGATGCGTTCTGGGTCACATTCCGGTAGTCTTCTAGAGGCTAACCGTGGTCAATTTCCCAGTCAAACATTAACTCCACCCCGAATATAATTAAGTTACAGCATCAGACTTCTAAGCCTTTGAATTAAAATCGGCCTAGCTAACGATGACCTTCATCATCTAGACTTGCTTCCATGACTTTTAGATCGTAGGTCCCATTGGGTCTTTATATATTTTCGTGGCATACATGCCACAACAATACCGAACTTCACGTAGACTTGGAGTTAATAAGTCACAGTATGGTGCCGCAGCTCATCAAATCCAACAGGTAGGCATCCCTTGTCAATTATATTTACACATAGGATGCGTCAAAATCCTCATTTCACAAGTGATGAAACAACGGATCAACAATGCTAAGGAGACGACTATGCTGCGCAAACAAGTTGAATACACAGGGCCTACCCAAGCTCTGTCTGTCTGTTAATGCAATAGCAGATCGAGATATTAAGTTCCAAAAACTGGAATCAAATTTGCACAATAAATAAAATTTTACCCCCTAGTTTTGGGGTTACATAGGCGGGGATTCCACTAGTCAGTGTATAACGGCTTTTTTGAAAGCACTATTTCCGGGATAAATTTCAGTGCATCTGAACTGGCACAGTGTTAACGACAAACAATCACTGTTGGAAAATAAATTATGCCGCTTAATAATAGGTACCACTGCGTTTAAGTTATTAGATCTTCAAAGGCGCCGTATTGAAAGAAACTTTTCATGATGAAATCGTGCAGCGAATACCTGGAAAGTTGGATTTAGTCCAGGGTTCTCCAGAACTCGGAAATTATAAACCGCCAGTCAGTGGCATTTCCAAAAATCTCATTTTTATGGGCGTAGAAGGCTCACTGCTAACCACGGATGGGGACTTCACTCAAGAGCAAACCATTGTATCATGGTCCCACAGAGCAAACAAGAGCTCCATTTTCTAAGTTCCTGTTGCCAATAGTACCTGGAATTTTCAGTTGGAAACCTTGACAACCAATATTTACCCTGCATCATGATGTTCCCGTTCTACCGTTTGTTTAAGTTAATCAAGGTTCTCATGGCGCTGGATTTTTGGGTCTAGAATTTGTGTGATGGTGGCACATCGTTTTACTTAGTCAGCAGTACAATCTGGGTGGTAAAAATCATTGGCGGCTAATTCCCAGTCAGCACAAACGCCTCTGAAACTGACCCCAACCCGCCCCCTCATAGACCCGGAAACCGACCCAAAACATGCACTTTGTAACAGTCAGGGGTCGTTTTGAAAACTGCTCAGCAAAAACGTCACCAAACAGCCCGGTATGCATTTTGCACCATTCTCCCACAGAATCTCCCAATAAAAGCTTACCAAGACCTTAAAATAAGCGCCCGCACAAACAAATCCTATGACACGCAACCCAAATATAAATGCGAGTTAAGGACTCCCATATTCTCCCTGCGTCGATCTGTATACACAACTGCCCTTCCTAACGCAACGGTCTGCAGCCAAAAAAATAAGATTACCGTTGACATTTGAAAATGCTTCAATTTTTCTGCTTAACAATGTACGTCAAATGCTGACGGCGTGGAATTTTCAGTCCGTTGGCTTTCGAACTGCCATATGCTATCCTTCCATATGTTGAAATGAAAGGAAGGCGGGCATGTATGTAGTACGTTCAGCTGCGCACAAATTGTCATTTACTTGTCTAACACATGGGTAACATTACCAACGATGATATTATTAATCCACAAAGGTTTACAAACTAACGCAAAATCTCAGGGAAACGTTTGACTCGAGCAAGATTTGATTTCCTCAATTAGGGGTTTGGGCAACACTGACGGGATGTCACCAGGGAACATACAGAAGAAGCTACCGGGAAATGTAGAACCGTTAGTCCTAAAGCAAATCTCGCATAACGCTTGCTTGCCCTCAAACGTCGTGACCATTTGTGCGTCAGAATTATTCGTCTCCGTACGATTAAAATATTGGCAACCATGATAATTTGACAAGCACAACGTAAAATTGGTCGGAAGCCATGGGTCAATAACCTCACCGAAGCATACACATTCAGGTGTGCAAGGTTCTGTAATGCCAGAAATGCCGTACAACGGCGAGCTGCCGGCACCACCGGCCATGGACGACCTTGCGATACGTCGCAAAGGATTGTATTCTGTGACGCTCCGATCGGCACGGCCGCCAAGTTTAATGAGCTGACTCGTCGACGTTTGCAGGCATAAGGATCCATCGCCTGGGCCGGTGCCATCACATCGAGATCGATGCTACGTGTTGGAGTCAAACGAAGTTGGTGTACGCAGGAAAGTGCATCAGCCTCGGAGTTATCTGCCCCAGAGATATGCAGTATCTCAACTGTGAACTCTGAAACAAAGGCTAAGCGGCGGATCGCGCGAGCGGAGTACCGGTCAGAGGCTGAATGCAGCGCGTATACCAGTGGTTTGTGATCTGTAAACACCTTGAATGGGCGGTCCACTAGCATGTGCATGAAGCGCCGAAGAGCTAGTTAGACAGCAAGTAACGCCTTGCCGAACGTGCTGTATTTAGACTCCCTCGGCTGCAACCACTCGGGAAAGAATGCATAGGGCTTCCAAAAACCGTTGGCGTGCTGTTGAAGTACAGCTCCGACTGCAGTGTTTGATGCGTCGGTTATCAGATATATGAGCGCTGAAGAGTTGAGATGTATGGTGCTATTTTGATGCCGGCGCCCTTGATGGAAATGAACACACCGGTTGTAGCCTCGGGGAATGCAAACGTACGCTTAACTCCCCGTAACGGGTCTGTAAAGAGAGTAACAAGTTCTGCGTAATTAGGGTTGAGGCATCGGTAGAAGATAACCAGACCGACAAATTGCCGTAATTGTCAATAAGAATGAGGCTCTGGGTTGTCCCGAATAGCAGTAACCTCATACGTCAGTGTAGCCATGCGAGGCGATATGCCCTAAGAATGTGACACTGGGTTCCCCCAGCTCACATTTCGGGGCGTTGATCGTTACGTTATGTTTGCTGAGGCGGTCGAAAAGAGCAAGTAGATGAGCAGAGTGTTACTCCCACGGGTGGCTTGCTATTACGATATCGTTTACGTGCACATGCATATTCTCTAAACCGCGTGAGACATCGAGCGTAAATCTCTGGAATGTTTGAGCCTGCATTGTTGAGTCCGTTTAGTTTCTGTTGGGCTAGAGGTTCAGCGTGTTGCTTTGTTATTTTGTTCATGACGGCGTACGATCTGGTCACGGTCAGCTAGGTTTGACGTTCTGCTAATTTCGTTTGTCGAGCATCAACTGGCAGGTCAAGATGCTGGGGAAGTTATAGACCAATGATAGAGTACGGAGCACCGGCGACGATGAATACCCAGCGAAGTATAGGATTCATACCTAGATCAAGGGTGGGACAACGAGGTCCATACGCATGGACATCTGTGCCGTTCGCAGCCCGTAGCGTCTCTCTCTGCCTAGCGATTAAATTGCTTGGGTCGCGGGAGATGACGCTAACTTGAACACCTGTATCCAACAGGAATAACCTATTAGTCTTCAGGCCCTTGACTTTAAGAGGGCAACATTTGGTAGATAGCCAAGTGTCGTGTCCCACGACCACGAGCACGGAACCTAGTTTTCCTGTTTCTTACTTGGCAACGTGCATCTGGGGTCAAATCAACCGCCAAAACGGTTATGATACTTACAGTGACGCTCCGCGGATGGCGAAAGGGCCTCCTGGGAGAGGGGCTACCGCGCCTTCCCCGACGCGGACGGAGCCAACATTGTCGCCGACCTCCGTCAACGTCTAGCCGCTGCAGTCATGAGTTAATCCTCGTCAGAATAGTTGTTAATTTTACCTGCACATGCGCATGCCACGACGATTTGCTCCAGATATTCTCCGGATGAAGCCGACCAGCGATTCACAGATCGATTCCCGCAAATTAGACTTTCCACACTCTGGATATCACTTGAAAACCTCAAAAGATGCGCAGCCAAATTTGATGCGTGGCTCAAGAAAGAACGACATTCTGCCGCAGATTCTGCGGTATTATTCATGGGGTAGAAATTATGTACACACCGGAAACATTTGACGATGAGCCTCAGACACCATCCAGCAAAAAAGGAAGTTAAAATATAACAAAAATTTGCATGAAAATGAAAACACGATTGAAGGGGATAAATGGAAAGTAACTTTCTTGTGGTTTAGGATATTTCAAGAGCTTCCGCTTGCTTTATCAGGTTCAACAACATTTGCCTAAGCGGGCAAGCCCAAGATCAATGTCAATGGATGAAACATCCACAGTGAACGATGTGAGCGGTAAAACAAAATTGGACCGTAACAATTTAATATGCATCAATTCAAGTGACCGTACCTGCACCAAATGCTCTTATAATAATCTCAAGTATAGAGCACAGAGACGAATCAAGGAGGGGTAGTACATCGAACCGAAAACAGGCAGCGGCCAAAATCACCATCATCACGACTAAGTTGGGCGGGAGCAGTTCTTTTCATTCCTATCTTGATACCAAAGCGGGAAAGGAATTTCAAACCAATCCAAGCTCTCCACCGGCCGCCCATATTCCTTCGCGTTGCAGGTGACTTACACCAGCAACCGACTCTGGCTCTCCCTTCCTAATTACGCTGCCGAGACTCAAGAGTTTGCAGGATTTATAGTACTACGCCTGCTACCTCTCTTCCTTTGGGGTATACAAGGACTTGCAGCAGTGCGTTTGCGGACTGCAACGTGTATTCAGAACCTGCACTGGACATAAATTTGTCGAGGCTCTATGGATAAACACCAACTCCAAATGTATCGGTCGAAAAGACGGAGCAGAAATTTCGGAGATATGGACAGCCCTAACACCTTTGATATGCAAACATTCCAAAGGTCACCAGGCCAGTTGACCCCAGCACCAGGGAGACGCATGACGTGGGAGATAGCTAATTCCCTCGATTATAAAACTTGTCTTGAGTAAACTACCCACAGTAGTCGAACCGGTGGCAAATTACCTCTACCAAAGAGGCCTTGAATAACATTATATCATTCCCAATCACTACCTCTAGTGCTTTGAGATATAATCCATGACTAATGGAACTCTTAAAAACGCTAAACAGGCTGGATTTTTCTGCCATTTATGGGGAAATGAAGCTTATGCACTGAGCAAATATTCTGCCATCCACATACTCCGACGTCTTTCAAGCATGCTGGAATAAAATCACTGTCGTTAGAACACGTTCGTCTAGTCAATGTTGAAGCTGACAGAGTTATTGTTCATACCTTGACACGGAAACCTAATCAGTATATCAGGTGTTTCATGCTATAACTGCAAGGTAATATAGCAAAATGTAATTTTCGTAATTAACTAGAGAAGTAATTACGAGATCGCCTTATTGCTGATGTCAGTCAGCCCGAATTTCACTAAAACCTCCTGTTAACCGCAAAGTCTACGTTCCAGTACGTACTCCTTATGTCAAAAATTTCATAGTGTGAAATCAGCCGCAAATGAAAGCCGCAATATTCTATGAAATAACGCCGAGGGAATCAGCAAGGGGTCATCTGGTCATCCGAGGAACTTCAAAATGAATAGGAATAATTGCGACTTCGTAGATCGTAGTCGGACGATCCTCAGACTGCCAATCTAAAGTAGAAATCAACTCAAGCTGCACGCCTTGCCGTGTTTTGCACTTCACGTTGATCATCGAACTGTTATAAGTTTAGTGCATGTGGGCATGCCGAGTCTGTGTGCAGATCTACCAGACATTTAGAAGCTAGCGCATTCAGATAACACCCAGTCTAGTAGCACGTCAAGTATTCAAATGTTTTACCAACTGTTAATTGTGTCAAATCATTCCGCCCGTAAGGTATCATGCAGTTATTGATGGCATGACAAAGGACTTCTTTTTTGACGGTCTTAGCGTTTCGTTAATTATTCCGTTACACCAGTAGACCAAATTTATCCCGAATATGCTATTCGTATCCGTTGGTTCAACTTATGCGGTTACACGCGCATTCCGATCCAAGCTGGTTTAAGCATTGTTCCCACTTGTTTCACTCACCGAGGTACTTCAATGCAATTCTTCTGTAACAGGCTTGCAGTGGTATCGACCTTTCGGAGAAATTGGACTATTTTCCAAGAGTATTTTACTCGTGATCTTTTTCGTCTCTCGATATCAGCTATGCGACATCTTTTTGGTTGTATTTCTTTAGAAAACAATGGATTCGTACGTCTCAGGTGATGCTGAGCTTTCCGACAGTCCCCGCTCTCGAATCGCTCCGAATATGTTTTGCTACCTCGTGTACTGTATCGGTACAACGTCGATGCCATGGTATATACAGTACAACTCGCGCTTGATTGTTGTCTCTAATACTTTCGATTCCATCAGCTGGAACTTTAGAGGAACACGGATTCGTTCCTCCGGATCGCTTATTCAACCGAGCGTTTACCACCCAGCGAGGTCGCCGTTTGCGCCTTGTACACGCAGGCTCCACTTGCACGCTCGTGTAAAAATATACTCAACCTTCAAACGCCCCTGAATGTCTTCTCGCTGTACCAGTCGAGTGTCTGGGTTGTGAGTATTGTAGAAATACAGAGTGAAGTAAGGGTTAAACGCGAGTGGATTTTAATGATTAGGGAGCAGCAACCGCATTACGAGGTCCTCTTTAAGACAAACCGTCCTACGAATTGGCGAGCCCGACGTAAATGACTGGTCACGCGAGTCTCTATTCCACTTTACTGACACAGTGTGCCTTTTTACTCAAGGGTAAATATTACTTTTGTTTTTATATTGCCGATAGCTTTCTCGTGTCGTTTCTACTGGCTGCGTTTACCATCGGCAGCTTTTATTACTTTATTCGTGTCACTTCTATTTTTGAGTACAGTACCAACCGCACGGAGTGAGAACCATCGCCAGACCCAAGAGTACGGGCCCTAAATCCTTGCATGCCCCCTTCACGTCGTTCGATCTTCAAGAATTAATGAATAGCCACCTCAGGAATTTTAGGTGGGTTGCTGGCTTTCTTCCTCCAGGAAAGGTTATGAAATCTTCGCGGGGTTACGAAATTTTGAGGGAGGTTCTTATTACTCGAACTGCCCCAGCCCACGATCAGCGCATTCGAAAGCTGCCTCAAGGAGTGAACCGCTGGAGCAAGGAAACTTCAGAGGTATTGCGGCGCCTCAGGGACGCGCCCTTTGACGATGAGCCTATGCTAAGAGTTATGACTTCAACGGCTCCCACCACATCTACCTCCCTTGCACAGTGCCGCCCGTGAGAACTCAACAGCGGGGACATCCAAAATCGCAGATGAAAGCATGCCAAACTTAGGCCCAGGTGTCACAGCATTAAAAATTCAATGGTAGAGCATAGATAACTAATTAGGTCAACAAAGCGAGGAAAAATCCGATCTGATGAAAATGAAGGCATGACCGCAGTATTTTGACCTGCCAGTTGATGCTCGACAAGCGAAATTAGTAGAACGTCAAACCTAGCTGACCGTGATCAGCTCGTACGCCGTCATGAACAAAATAACAAAGCAACACGCTGAACCTCTAGCCCAACAGAAACTAAACGGACTCAACAATGCAGGCTCAAACATTCCAGAGATTTACGCTCGATGTCTCACGCGGTTTAGAGAATATGCATGTGCACGTAAACGATATCGTAATAGCAAGCCACCCGTGGGAGTAACACTCTGCTCATCTACTTGCTCTTTTCGACCGCCTCAGCAAACATAACGTAACGATCAACGCCCCGAAATGTGAGCTGGGGGAACCCAGTGTCACATTCTTAGGGCATATCGCCTCGCATGGCTACACTGACGTATGAGGTTACTGCTATTCGGGACAACCCAGAGCCTCATTCTTATTGACAATTACGGCAATTTGTCGGTCTGGTTATCTTCTACCGATGCCTCAACCCTAATTACGCAGAACTTGTTACTCTCTTTACAGACCCGTTACGGGGAGTTAAGCGTACGTTTGCATTCCCCGAGGCTACAACCGGTGTGTTCATTTCCATCAAGGGCGCCGGCATCAAAATAGCACCATACATCTCAACTCTTCAGCGCTCATATATCTGATAACCGACGCATCAAACACTGCAGTCGGAGCTGTACTTCAACAGCACGCCAACGGTTTTTGGAAGCCCTATGCATTCTTTCCCGAGTGGTTGCAGCCGAGGGAGTCTAAATACAGCACGTTCGGCAAGGCGTTACTTGCTGTCTAACTAGCTCTTCGGCGCTTCATGCACATGCTAGTGGACCGCCCATTCAAGGTGTTTACAGATCACAAACCACTGGTATACGCGCTGCATTCAGCCTCTGACCGGTACTCCGCTCGCGCGATCCGCCGCTTAGCCTTTGTTTCAGAGTTCACAGTTGAGATACTGCATATCTCTGGGGCAGATAACTCCGAGGCTGATGCACTTTCCTGCGTACACCAACTTCGTTTGACTCCAACACGTAGCATCGATCTCGATGTGATGGCACCGGCCCAGGCGATGGATCCTTATGCCTGCAAACGTCGACGAGTCAGCTCATTAAACTTGGCGGCCGTGCCGATCGGAGCGTCACAGAATACAATCCTTTGCGACGTATCGCAAGGTCGTCCATGGCCGGGGGTGCCGGCAGCTCGCCGTTGTACGGCATTTCTGGCATTACAGAACCTTGCACACCTGAATGTGTATGCTTCGGTGAGGTTATTGACCCAACGTTTCGTTTGGCTCAGCGTTAGGCGTGGCGTGCGCCAGTGGTCCCGTGCCTGCTTCTATTGTCAAGGAGCGATAGTCCATCGGCTTGCCAAAGCTCCATTGGACAGGGTCCTCGAACCCGAGACACGTTTTCTCCATGCTCATCTTATGCTCGTGGGGCCACTGCCGGCGTCTCGTGGCTTCGTCCACATACTCACATATGTAGACCGCTTTACTCGATGTCCATGGGCCATATCAATCCCATCAGAAGACACTACGAAAGCCTCCCCGGCAGTTTGGGTACACATGTTTCTTTGCCTTCGAGTTTCCTTTAAAGAAGAATTGCGCACCACACCATACGGGCTTGGGTTTGGTTGCACGCTCCGCCTCTCCTGAGAGCTGCTAGCTCCGTTGAGACACTCGCATTTCAATTAATGTGACTATGCAGAACGTCTCGCAGAAAACGCGCGAACGATTCATGCCAATCCACCCCGGACCAAACACCTTCGGGCTGCATTCCAACCCACTGAATACCTCAACCCACCTTTTTGTGTACGGTAACGGTGTCCGACCACTACTGCAACCACCGCATGTCGGTCCGTTTCGCGTGGTAAGAATCCATCCGAATGGTTCGTTTTGGGCATTGCCGGCCGACACGACACGGTGTCTTTCAATCATAATAATATTCGTATATTTCTCGGAAAGTTCGAGAATTATGCTTGATTGCATGATCAGATGCAACAGGAGTATTGCAAGTTTTATTCCATCAAACCTTCCACCATGTAATGCAGGTCTAACGACAGACTCTCTTCATCTGATGGATCCCGTCAATCTGGTCGAGCCCAACCATTAGCGGCACCGCCCGTGGAGATTGCCAGTGAAGCCAACGCCGCAGGGCCACCCATCACACCAAAAGTACCGGATATGCGAAACAGCCGTAATGGCCGCAATTTAAACCAACCCGTTTGTCTCTCTGATTTTTCCGCCAATTTTACTTCAGATGGTTGAATACTCTCTTGCCGTATGTGCATAACTGACCTGGAAGGATAAAATGTTTGTCGCAATAATTTATGCGCGATGGACATTTTGCACCCACGTTATACCGAAAAGGGCAGCATTGAACGCTGTTAGATGTTCGCCACCAAGTCGAACACCCACCGGTGCACACAAACACCGTTTCCACAAGTTCATGTTTGCTTTGCCCTCTCAGGAGAATGCATATCATCAAGGCGGCTCCAGTGACCGCGGCACGGCGATCATCGTTCTTATGGTCGCATCATGCACATCCCAGCGGACGAAGAGAACCCAAAGTCAAACACACATTTTCAACTCCACCTGGCAGATATTCTGGACGACAGTGAGGCTCATGGGGGTGGGGCAAGGTCGGATCTACCGTTTTGAAAAGCGCACATCGGGCGGGCCTCTCGGCTGCAGCAGTGTGCTGATGTAGGTAGGCCGGAGGAGGAAACCTCCTGCTTTTACTCCCGAATGGTATTTTCCAATTTAGGTGTCCGGCGCACGGTCAGCTCTCAACAGCTAACACCCACGAGACCATCAATAGAACGACCCCTTTTTTCCACCGGCGATCGATGTTAGAGCCCCAAGCCATCCGCCAATTTCTGGCTTGTTCTACATGGCCGCATTCGAGGCCGATCTCCGACGACCTCCTAGGTGGAGGCCTCTGTAGCGTGGCATGTGGCTGTTCTTCCAAATCACTTGTTTAACCGAATTTTGATAGCCCAGCGCGGTCGCTATTTTCGCGTTTTTTACACACGCTTCGCTTGCATGTTCACGTTAAGATACCTTCAACCTCTCATGGTTTCCCACCTTCTTTACCTTGTACCTGTCAAATTGTCAGGGTAGCCAATATTTTATTCGTACGGAGACGATTAAGAGTGACGCACAACGGATCACAACGGTTAAGGGCAAGCAGCGTAGTACGAGATCCGAATCAAAAAAGCTGGCCCTACATATTGCTCGATAAACTGCTAAATTGACGTCCAATAGGCGACATGTTCGGGATCCCACTTACAACGTTTTCTGCTCGTGACTCTACTCTGTTGCCTTCACTCATAAACGCTTACCAACCTCGACCGCCTGTGACTACAAATTTAGTGCTATTTTTAACTAAAAATATCCCATTCAAGAATACCACCTAGCCTGTGGATGCTCGAATGTACCACTGTTTACCCCGAAAATGATCAACTATTTCGTTGTTTTCAAACGCCGCGTAGTTTCCTTCGGTCTTTGTAAATTGATTTTTGAAGTTTTAATCCATCTATTTGACGTCTGAAGATATTCTTATTAGTCTTCTCTTGTAATCGCAATGTCTCCTGTGTCGGAACTGCCTTCTTTTTGGTTGAAATTGTCGCGCTGAATTGGCCAGGATCAGTCGACAGTCGAAAAATTAGTGTAAAGTACGCTGCAGCTTGGGCGTTCATCATATGCCCATCGGTCGTTTTACGTAAGAAACATTTGACAAAATGCATGTGGCAATCATATAGAGACACACTGGCAAGCTTATAAGCTAAGCCTAAGCCAAATTTGATAGATATGCAATTGCATTACAAGAGTAATAAAGAGTTGAAAACCGTCAATTGTAATCCTTCCCCACTGTTTTTCTTTAGTGGCCCAAGAGCGTAAGCCACCAAAACCGAGAGAAGGTTCAGAAGTTATTTGTAGCTAATATAATAATATAGTTTAATACATATTTGCCGACATCCGAGAGGCATGCGAATTGCAAGATCAAATTTATGCATGGATGACAAAGTGAAGACATGGAAAACAGATACCAGGCGTAAAGATGCAATGTCTGTGCTCTCATGAACATAACCTGCATTGTGATAGGCTAACCACCAGCTTTTGAGCTTTTAAATCAGAGCTATATGATCCTTTGCCAAGACATTCTGGGGGTGATCATCAATCGCAAACTGCTGGTCAATCCATGTCTAAATGCATCAAAGGTGCGTATCGCGGGCGCGAAATTTGGCTGGGAAGCAATAGTGGACGTTGGCATATGGCCGGGTTGCTCAAAAATTGAGGGGGTTATATTGATAAGATGAGGGTGAACATGATGTGATAACGGGTTTGAGAGAAGTCAAAACCGCACTGGATATCATATGAGGTGGATGAAGTATGGTAATTAACATCATTCAAGAATCGAAGTAATGCCTAAGATGAAACAGCGGGAAACCATCAAGGTTGCATCAAACAGTTCACGGGACGAAAATGTATGAGCAACTGTGGACGGAAAGACAATGGAACTAACAAGTCTGGTCATTGAACTTATGCGGCTGGGAGCGAACTGCGATGTGATGCGGCAAGAAAACGAGTACGTGTAAGAATTACAAACAATCCTTAAATACACTTGTCATGAATGACCTGGAGCAGTAATTGGCGTGGCTTGGTTTGTCTCAGGGCTACGCGGCCCGTTACTGTATCGTCAAATCCGGTTAGCAAATTCCTGACAGGGATATGCAACCAGTGCATAGGAAGGAGTGGAGCTTTTGGCGAGTTTGCGTTGTATCTGTGTTCACTAAAGAGCCTGGAGAAGAGCCAGATAGAGGGAGCGGAGACAGTCTGGAATTTGTTCCAACTGGTGTTAAGGAGAGTGGTCAAAAGAGAGTTTTCTTACGAAGAAAACGGGGTCCAGACAACTGTCCTGAAATACGCAGAAGGGAGCATTTCCGTGACGGAAAGTTTTCAAGAAAATTAACGTCTGTTTACTCACTATAAGATATATGGCTCAGTCAGTCCCAGAATGCATGGTCTTCTTTCGTAGCGTGTTGCTCTCCTATCTTTCGGTATATTCGCAGATGCTGATTACAGTGGTCTGATAGAACGGCTAGCGCAATGTTTAGGGACTGAAATCACTGTTTGTTCTGTTTGTGAAACTTCTGGTCTGCAGGCCTGGTGTACATACTACAGGGAACTAGTTACAACTGGTCATGTGATCTACCACCGAATTTTGCTGTTTGCAATTACCAGGAAAGGGCACAACTGAATGAGTTAAGGATGGCAGTGTGAGCTGGATGCCAGGACTGGAGTTGCCACAAGAAGTCATAGAGATGAGAGAAGTGAGAAGCATGAGAACATCGGGATCAGTAATTTGTGTTTGAACAGGACGATAGCAACTTGTACCACTTAGTAGTCTCAGTAAGCGTGCATGAATAATTAAGAAGGAAGAATGACGGCAGTTGTTATAGACGTCAGCATACGTGACAGGTGTGTGGTTCGGAGGACGGGGGTTTGTTAAAAAATAAAGGGGTAGATGGTGAAGCATAAGTGGACAATCCGCTGCGCTACTTCCCCAGACCGTCCAGCTAGGCAGCCAGATGCTTGTCTACGGAATATGGGCTGCTTGGGGTTTCCCCTTTCACAGGGTCAGGTCTGGGCTGATGGCATACATATCCGTTGTAGAAGGCGGCCAATTTTTTCGCAGCCGAAATATGCTTTGGTTGCTGGTCTCAACCTGATGCAGCAGAGACTTTTTTATTTTGCTCCAACAGAGGAATGATTGAGCCCATATAGATGCTTCCCATAGTTCTCCTTCCTTACCCTTATTTTCCGCGTTATATGTTTCTTTGCGCAATTGCTGGGAGTGGCGGGTTATTTTACGTTTGGAGATGCTGGAGCAAACCTGTCGCAGTCATTTGGCTTTTTGCACATGCGAACTAACGAAAACCAAAGTGGTAATAAGCAAGCATACGAACGATGGTGGCTTATGGCGTAAAACACAGACCTGCATGTATGGCTCCGTCATCACCGCTACTTGAAACTTACCAATGTGGACTTGGGTGTTGCGTAAATGAATCAGATCTTCTGTACGATGTGGACAGAATTTTTATATACATATACGAAACTAGGCTGTGTACTTAAGGAAAAGTGTCTACCTGATTCGAGTCAGCGGTTTACTGGGGCTCAAAATGAGTAGGTGAGAAGAGTAAGGGGAACCTCGAATGTGTTCTCTGGTGAAACTTTTGAAAAGACAGAAACTAGTTCCGGTGATACCCGTAACAAAGACAGGATTATTTATGTTGTCAGAGTAAATAAACGGCAGAGAAATCTATGGGGACGTGAACAAATGGTGCGAAAACTGATATGAGGAAGGTTTGTTGTGGTTATATTTGCCATGGAGTCCAGTATCCTTCTGCTACCAAGGACCTTAATATTGTTTAGTGTTGTTGGCTGAGATCCAACTGTAGTAACTGCCAAAATCGTAAACCAACTTCGTACGCCTGAGTCTATGAGAGATACTGTTCGTTTATGCAAATGAGGGTGCCAGCTTGGAGTTAAGATAATTACTAAACGGCAGAGAACTAGAGGCGCCATCCGACCTAAGGTTGATCGCGTGAATAATAAAATTAGAAGTTGAGTTAAAACTTTAGATAGCTTTCGAAAGCTTGGTCTAAACTGATGTTGTTCCCAGTTCAGCTGAGAAGTGAAGGTACGTAGAGAAATTGGGACAATAAAATCTTGAATTGTGTTAGACTCTGGCAGGACCGGACATTGTCCGGTAACCTCTTTCACAAGGCAGAGTAAACAACTCTGAAGAACTTTTACCTGGAAGAAACTTTAAAAGGTGGCATTCCAAGGGAAAGGGGCCGAATCATGAGGGGGTGAAAACACTCATTACCAAATCGGATGGGGTTATTAGCTGTGCGTACTTCCAACCTTAAGAGCTTGAAAAGAATTGGGAGATTAAGTTTGATACGACGTAGCCAAAGGGGGTTAAGTTGTAGCAGCTCGCATCGCTCTCTGTAACTGAGGCTTGCTGTTGGATCGAGAGGTTTCTTCCTGAATGCCCGTTGTACTTTTTTATTGCAATGCGATCAACTCTGGGTATGTTCGAGAAAACTATCTCGCATTGCTCCAGTTGCGGTCTACAATGTGATTTTTATAGCACCTAAAGATAGTGAAACGATTTAGCCCCAATGCCTATATTTCCATAATTTGAAGTTGTTTATCCAGGGCATTGATTTTGCGACCTGGGATACCGTATCGTAGTAGCAATCTTCTGATTGAAAGTAAGTTCTTTTGAATATAAATTCTAGAAAGGGGACTAAATGTCGTTTTAAAGAAGTTCCTTAGGATTTCCAAGGCAAAAGCATATAAAACATTGTTCTTCAGGCCTAGTTAATAATGCGTTGCATCCAATTTGCCTTGTTTCCAGAAGTTCGATGTTCGGACTCGTTAGTAGCTGTGAGAAGGGCATATCCGGGACACCAAGGGTCAGCTTCATAGCTTTAATTTGCACGCTTTTCAGCCGGTTTTCGTTCCCAGCAGGTCAAGCATGTGCAATCTGTTTTCCATTTTCAAGCAGATGTAAAGTCCATAAAACATAGAGAAGTTATTCTTTGAGGTATTGGGCAAACGCATTTTATCATTCAGAGCAAGCGAACATGTCGGCAATCTGGTGATTTTGTAAGAAACGTAAATTAGGAAGCAAGAAGTAAAATGTTATGCTGCCCAACGCCTTCCATTGCAGTGTCTATGCTTGACGTAAATGACGGCCGGAGAGTTTGCAAATTGCATGCTTTAGGATTTCTCGCCATTGACGTGAAAGTTGTAATCAATGGACTAGCTTTTAGCGCAGTCCAACGTAGATTGCAGTTCAGCTGTTGCATGGCCCAAGGTTGTGATACCATCAGCATATATTTCTGTTGTCACTGGGGGGTTTCTGCGGTGGTCCTTAATGCAACTTAATAGAGGCTCCAGGATAGAACCCTGGGGGACTCTAGTAAGAATAAAAGAACATTTAGAGGCATTTGCTCGCTCTAAATGTTAAGGACCGCCTCATAACAAATCTGCGGAGACGTGTAAGCATCGGAATACATTTTATGAGACTCTAAATTTTGGGGATGAAGAATGTTGAACACCATGTCGCAGGCCAGCTAAATTGACCTACCTGAGGATTAGCCTAAAACCCTTACTAATGTTGCTAGTTAGACTGATAGGTCTGCTGCCACCTGGTTGATGGCAATCTCTCTTCTTGTAAGTGGGGCTGCTGATTGCTCGCTTTCACGGGGCTGAGACCACTCCCAAGTCAGAACGCCGGAGGAGGAGATCCGCAAAGCAGCTTACGAATACAAACAAGACTTCCTTTAGAATTCGCAGGTAGACTTCGTCCGGGTCCACTGAGCTAACTAACTTCAATTAGTTTAAATGCGTCTTCACCTCAAGCCGGTTAAAGTTTTGGTTTCCAAATTTTGGAACAAATTAAGGGAAGGGGAAAAGGTGATATGGTAATTCTTGGTTGGAGAGGACGTCTTCAAATTGAAGTTTAAAAACTGGGACTCCTTGAGAAAGAGTCCTGGCCAGAGTTCCATGTTTCCCGCAGAATACCAAAGAGACTGCCTCTCTCTGACTTGCGTTGCGTATGAGCAAGTAGATAACAAATGGATTCAAACGATTATGAGTTAGGACAACATGTTACTGCTTGATAAAATGGCCCGTAATTTTGATTCAACAAAGGCTCCAGCAAAATCAACTTACAGATAGGAAGTTTGTTGGATGAAAGAATTATCTGTGATAAGAATGACTCAGAGGATGATTGTAAAGTGCCTCGTGACGAGCGTGGAATGCAGAAATTCACTTAAGCATAAGACCAGAAGTCCTGCTCCACCACTTTGAGGATCCACTCGGATAAGGTGACGATCACTTGTGGTGATCACCGTGTTCGGGATTTCATTTCCCCGCTTGCTAGTAACTGTCTGAAATGAAGCACTTACTATGGAGACATAATAAGTTTGTGCAGAACTGTTTAGATATGCGCTGGCTAACAATTCCACAGGGCTGAATAGCACCTTTAGAGAACGGTCATCTGGATGGGATCCTTGTGATGATCCGCTTTCCGGCTTTTCCGGCGAATGACAATTTTTGACATTTGTTTTCCGTAATTAAGTTCCCTTCGTGATCTCCTTTGTCTGGTGCCTGGTGTATTCGTCTGAGTTGCCACGGATCAAAAAGGAAATGCGATAAGATGGGTTTAACAATAATTATTCCACACAAATCTTCGAAGGAAGATTATCCAATTTAATGGATCATGTTGGCAATTCGGACCACGCCATCTCGAAGCTTGCACCCTTTTTCCACCTCATCGACCCCGAAACACGGTTGGATAAGCATGACCTGGTGGCCTCTGGCAACTTCCTGGATGTGCTGGCGTCCGAAACACCGAGTAGAGTGGACAGGTCATGTAACGATATTGTCTTTAACATTCCTGATCGTATTCCTATGAATGGCCTTAGAGATCAACTCATGGCGGCTAGCGGCATAGCGCACATACCATGTATAATGACGAGGCTACGGAAGCAGCCAAAGTGTCATAATTAAAAACAGCGGTATATTTCTGTAATATTTCGAGAGGCATGCTTGGTTGCATTACAAAGGTTACAGGGGTATTGCAAGTCACATCGAAAAAGCAAGTGAACATATGGGTACAAAATGAGGGAAAATAGCAAAACTGGCATACCAAGAGATGTTTATACGCGCCAATAATGCGTATCGCAGACGCAGAGTTCAGTTGGAAGATGGCGTCGGGTGTGGAGGGTTAATGGAACATCCACCCCCGATAACCGGCCATGTTCTGCGGGCATTCAAGTTGTTGGATGCACCTCATCCACGCGCGATAAATGGTAATGGTGTTTTTTAAATGTCAGCTTTTACTAGTTTGCAACGTGGGGAAAAAGGGATGAATCCGAAGGAGCGAAGCTGGGAGGATAATACTGATGTTATTTCCTTTCGGAAAAATATAAAACGCCTATTTAGCATGCCAAACCCGTAAAAAGTATTGGATGTAATAGTGCAAATAACCTTTTCATGTTGTATGTTTTTATTGATGGCTGCAAATTGAAAAAGTATAGAAATATCTGTTTGCCCTATGATTGCGAAAAAGGTGTCTACCTATGTATAATTTATATATGTAAACATAAGCGTGCACCACGGTGAAGTTTTACTTACATGCATTTTTCCTCCATAATCGTTAAATAAATTTAGTTCGGCATGTTTATGCGTATAGCTATTGCATATATATATTAAAATTGGTAAATATATGTATGTAAATGTAGATATATGCCTGCCTATATATAAATATAGAAATGCATGTATGTATAAGTAAATAGATGTGCACCTATAAGTGTATAAATAAGTGTGCACCTTAAAGGATTAGTATATGTCAAATTATCTGGTATCTAACTTAGACATATTGATGCCCGAACGTAATATATTTGTATACGTCTATGTTTACAGTAGACACACGTATATGAATTTATGTATATATGTATATGTATATAAGTCTCCATATATATACGGCTATGTATGTTTCCACTATACAAGAAAATCAAATAAGTTGTCGCATCGACATGCACAAATTATGAAATAAATAAATGTTCATAAGCATTTGTTGCCCCATGTGGAAGTAGTATAAATAGATACATCGGTATAGCAAATAATGTCTACGCATGAAATGATTTCCCACCTAGTGGGAATAATTATTTTCCTCCGGCTAAACGATGAGCACGCCAAGGAGATTTATATATCCATAATTTCCGAAAAATGTACAATAACACACAGATTCCTTTTTCCAAAACAATTATATTTTATCTCAAAAGGACTCACGTTTCAACGTGGAAGTTAACTCAATATTTGAGGTGTGGACCTGTTTGCAGTATGCAAATTTAACGGGTTTATAAAATGGACATGAATGTTAAACTGTCATGAAGAAAGCCTCCAAAGACC
>LUCM01006777.1:5189-56407 GCA_008360955.1 Fasciolopsis buskii
GTTAGTTTTACAACGGTTGGTGTTACGAAGCTTGGCAAACAATTAGGAAAATAAAGCAAGCGTATGCCGTCCAGCTGACTGCCTCTTCGGCGTCAAATATCCCGCTCCAAGTTGATCGGAGAAGATTTAAACTATGCTTTTGTATTGTCGAACTCATCGGCACATTCCCCACAATCACATTATTTCCGTGAACCAGTTTTTAATCAAATGGAAACATTAGGATCAAGGTATTGAAAGCTTCTGCCAGTTTGAGTTTACTAAAAGTCTAACCCATCGAGTCAAAATGGGTTACTCGGTAGGAGAAAGGTAATTCGTTAATTGAGTTGTATTCGTCCATCTTTGGTAAATATATTCCCAGTAGTCCACGTACTACATTCATGTTTCTGTAAACCAATGAAGTTATTGTAATACAAAACGGTTTGGCTCCAAGCCTTGACGAATTCGATAAAGGGTAAACAATAGAATAAGAGGTTATCGTTCGTTAGTTGCAGTCGAAGAGTATGTGATATACATAGACTGTCGGTTCAGGGATATAGCACAAATACTACAATTGCACCTCATCATCATTGCTACTTTATTCGTTTTGTAACGATGAAAACGATCATAGTGGTCAAATGAAAACTCATCATGGCCAATGTGATTTGTAACATCAAACTTTGAAACAAATTTTTCAAACAGATGATGATCGGACTCCACTTCAAACTCACGCTTATATACTCATCATGACAACATCAATCTTTGTCAATTACAAATTATTCATTTGCTCACTTCAGAATATCTCGATATACTTAAAGAGTAGCTCGAGTAAAATTTATGCCTCGACGATAGAAGTTCGGGGGTTGAGACAAAAGAATTGCGGGTTCCGGCTACAGCTTGATGGGAATCGTGAAATGCCGTAATAAACGAAAACGAAGAGATTTTGGTTTGCGAATTTCAGGGGGAAATACAACAATGCATCGAACCGTCACAAGTTCATCGAGATTCGGACCAAAATCCTTGGGAAAGCCTTGATTAAAAATATCATGCTCAAACAAACCTCGAGATTTTTAAACCAATTTCTCTTTGTATTTTCTTGCTATTTGTTTTCGAAAGAACCCAGAATTTCCTCGAATAGTTCAAGTAAGTGTCATACTATTCTTTATTCACGGATTTTTTGGAGGGTTCGATAAAATCGGGTGGCTGGTCTGCGCAAAACATTCACGTAAAAAGAGACGCAATCAGACGTATGTCAATGACCATTTAACATAGAAACGGTAACTTCATCATTTTGGAGTCTGATATGCTTGAACTTCAGACAGTCGGACTAGAAAAGAGTTTTCAGAGACTATACAGGACTCCTCTCCGCCTTCATTATTTACACAAAAAGTACATTTTCGTTTGCATATGTGAATCCAAATGAAATGACTGAGTGCATGTTTAACACAAGGAGATAACATTACGTTGATAACTATAAATCTAGTCTCTAGTGAGCCTGTCATGTCTCCAAGCAAACGTTACTCAATTTACATTTCTCGCACCGATTCTTCACCTTCATCAGAAAATCCATTTTTCTTATGATCTAATAGGACGGCAGTCACCGACTTCTTGCATAAGGATGCACGTAAGCGTGAACGCACGATCTCAACTTTTCTCCGTTGCACGACTCAAGATTATGGGTTGAACTGCGATTTCCACCCGAACCAAAACCTCCATTTAGAATTCTTAGCTTAGGTTACAAAAAAAACTTTTTCTACCACTGCCTACAGTCAAACTACCCATTTTTCTTGGTTTCCGAATACTTCACTCAGGAACCTAAACTTGTAATCAGCCCTCCTGACCTTTCTCAAGTCTGATTTTATCCGCGAAGCTTCCGTTTCTCTCTCTCAGCCGGAACTGTTCTGATTTTCTCATCGCTTTCAACCATTGTGCCGTCCACTGAATTGGCCTAGGCATATTCCTAAGATAGACTTTGTGTCTTTGTAACTTTGACGGGCATTCCTACAGTTCCACTCTTGGTGCTGTCGTCTCATCAACCTAAAGGATTTATTTCACATTATGAGCATTGTTCCTCGCCATTCATGATCGGATTTAGTCCTACTCAAACATTCCCGAAATTTCTTCTCTCCCATATTTAACTGCACATATACATCACGGATTTCTCACTAAACCGAAAAGACGCAATCGTTCTGATTGGCAGGATACTCTTAAATACGCCAACCACCATCCAAAATGTCTTTTGCATCCTCCCCGAGTACTAAAATACCCTTTCTGTTCACAAAGTTACCGGATCTATCTTTCATTCTTCGCTCCCGGGCACATGATCATGCCTGTGTGCATTGCATTCCAGAGTCATGGCTGAACTCACATGGTGCGGATGCCCTAATATCCATCCAAAGCTTTCAGTTATACTGATTGGACAAACAATCCAGTGCTAACAAGACCGGAGGTCACACAGATTCCCCAATTTATTCGTATTCATTTTCTCGTATTGGCTATCTAGCTATTCAGTACCACTCTAACTTGTCTCGGCACAGGAGCACAATTATAATGAACCTGTATGTAGCCCCATTTTCCAAACAAACTGATATCTCATCTTTTCTCGATTCTTTCAAGCCTTTAACGGTCCCGTTGCTGGATGATAACCCACACATCATCACGGATGATTTTAATCACGCCTCGATGCTTCTCCTCACTGTGCTTGGTTTGATCGATCTATCAGCCTGTCTAGTCAGAGGTAGCTAACCCTAGATAGGATTATTACCAATCATCCCGAGTTGTTCCGTCTTAAACTACGTGCTCCAAATTCAACCTGAGATCATTCATTGTCTGTTACTACTAAAACCCTAAATTTATTCCCAAAAAACTTCGCAATTTTTCAAAGAGTCTAACCAAACCAACAAGCTACTAAGTAATTTTTCTCGGTAAAACATTCTTGTCCTTCAAAGATATCTTTTCCATGTAACCTCGTGGTTTTCTTTCAAACCTTTTTGTTGATGCGCTTAATCTACTTTTTGATATTTGCTCTCCCCCAGAAACACTTTCGCCCTACCGGCCATATTGATTCACCCGCACTGAAGGCTTTAATGAGACGGAAGGAACACCTCTATAAATTACGGGATTTCCAGATATTCAGATTCCTTTCCTTCCCAATATCAAAGTAAGTAAAAGGAATCGACCCGTCGTATGCAAGCCACTTACTGACCAGCTTCAACAATAGACGCATCTGGCAAGAAATTCAGCTTTCGTGTGAGAAGGAAACCGATAAACCGCATTGTAGATGCAGGAGGGATCAGCCGACCGTTTATTTATCCACAGTTTTATGATGCCCTGATGAATGAATGGGCTTATGTAAAAAGCTTTTCTACGGAAGAAGTGTTCAAACTGCTATACCCGACCAAAAGAACCGAAGGTATATGTCCTGATGATGTTTTCGCTTCTCCTAAAGTACGGTGCGGTTTCACTCACTGATGCATTGACTTCCCTTGTTAAAACTTCTTTATGCAAACACATCATTCCCGATTGTTGGAGACCAGTCACTATTGTGCCCATCCCCAAATCTAGTAATTCACGTATTCCACCCAAACAATTTCCTCCCCATTGCTCTTACTTCATCCAGTCCTTAACTAGAAGAACGCATCGTCCTGAATCGTCTAATTTCTGTTAATGCACCCGATGACTCCCTCCGGTCTGCGTACAAACCAAATGGGTCCACTTTGGATGCTTCGGTTTCCCTGATTCAAAATATCGACAAATCTTTGAATGCAACTGCCGAATCTTTTTGATGTGCTTTCTTAGATCTTTCTTCGCCAGTGGACTCTGCTCCACGGTCCTTATTTCTTTACATACTAGGACAGTTCGCCTATCCCAAGAGCCTTTCGGCCCAACAATAAAACTACTTCACTCACAGAACTCAGTGCACAAGACTGGGACGGAAAAATCTACTCCGTTGGTAAATAATTCTGCAGCGCTATCTTTGCTCTTTATTCGTTTTAACAAGCCAGTTCTCCTGGTGAAATATTCAAATATGCTGATGACGTTGCTCTATGTCAGTCTGTACCCCGAACTTTTCCAACGGCTTGTCTCTCATTCGCAATTTTTGTTCTCCATCTGGCCTAAATCTTAATTTGTTTCAATGTGTCGAATGTTTGTTTACTTTTTATCAGTGTGCCTGCCCGACTGACCCTTCTTTCGTCAACATAGAACCACTCACTAGAGTAGATTCCGTCAATTACTTTGGAGTTACTATTGATAAAACTCAAAATGACCCTCCCACGTTTTCAGTTGTATAAAAAATCAGAAAAATATCAATCTACATAAAAAGACTGCCTCCTTATTTGTTTACCAGTGTATTTTTCCTGCTCTCTTCTGTTGCATCCCTGTCACTTGCTGTTTTACTGAAGAATAACTTCGAAACTCTTCGTCGTGGCTTGTCGATCATTAGTGGTCCATCATACATATCACTGAAAGAACTCTGCACCAAAGGGTGTGACTTGAGTCTATCCGCATGTAAAACATTTGCAAAAAATGTTTTCGGATCCGTCCAATCCCCTAAACAGAAATATTTCTAAATGCTGTTCTCGTATCAGGGCATGTTTTACAGTCCGCTCCATACCCATTTGCATAAGTGGCTGAAGGAAATCAATTGTTCTTTACCTAGCCCGAATTCTTACTAATTTGGACCTTGTCATGACTGGCATTCTAGTCAGTCTCTGGTGAATTTGAATGTTTTATTTTTAGCTGCTTTTATTTTTCTCATTCTATATTCTGATGACGTGACAAATGCATCGATTCTGACTGAAATGTGGACACGCACATGCGTAAAATTCTAGACGATACCACAAAATGCAATGCATGACAGTAAGATACAATATAATACAAAAGAAGTATCATAGTTTGAAACGAAACTTCTGCGGAAAAAACATGTGTAAAGGCCTTGGCTTTGTGAATTCGAGCAAGTCCCGGTGCTTACGCCAAGTGCAGAGTAAAGTTTGCCACGTGTGCACACTGGTCATCGTAAGCGAAGAACTGGCAATGATCGAGTAGTCTGGAATAACTGATCTGATCGCAGGAGGTTTGCACATTGGTTGGATGGAACAGGGTTCAATGGTAGATTATGATTGCAGCCAGCCAACTTATTCATTCACCAGTTAACCTGTCGGAAATTTGGCTGAATCCGTCGATGTGCTTTGGCTGCTCGTCGACCGAATAGGTCACTGAAAAGGTCTGAAAATCTGTCAAGATGGATTTAACGAGCAATGATGAAGTGAACTACTTGTCATCAGCGGGACACATTTTGCAGATGTGGATGTATTTGTTATCTTGCATTTCCGACGCAATTTCGCCAGTCCATTTATTAAATGCTTAAACAAAATTGCTCACATTCAACTGCTTTCGCGTGTTTTGTGATTCACGCACAGATAGTGCCTGTATTTATGCATCATGCACTTGTCACAATTGATTTTAAGCGCCACAAAATGAGCCCACACTCACTATTACGCTACGTTGTTTGGCTCGTTCGAACCACGTCCTTGGGTGACCGTTGATCCTGGGAGTTAGATCGTGAACGATTTTTCACCACTCAAGTTAACATCTCTGGCAAGTTTTGAGTTGCCTGTGATCGTTCGTAACTATAGGTTGTTACTAATTCTGACTTTCACCTTCGTTACTGCACAGAACTGCGCAGACCAGCAATCAGAGCTATGGCTAAAGCCAATATTCAAACCCATCCTGAGCTTATTGCTCAGTTGGTTGCATAATAAATCAATAGCAGGTACATTCTGTTAGTGTTTCTTGGGGCGTATCATAAACGTTATGAAATGAGGTGATCAAGCGCCGTAGCCCACGTTATTCCCATTATCAATTGTGACGAAAATAATAATTGCGTGTTATAGCATTCACGGAATTGAAATTACCACCTCATATTCACGTGAAACATCAAATGCGGCAAAATTTTGATCACGTTTTATGTCATTTGACAATTTTTGTCTTCTGTACGGGCACATTTACCAAACCATTTTCCCCAAAATTCTGTTTTCTCAGCTTGGTTTGGCAAAGCACTTGGTGAGATGTAGCTCTCTGTATCGTATAGCACAGGGTTTTTGAATCCAATTTTAACTTGTTTACATGTAACATACAAATGGACATGATAAAATTTCATATCCATCTCTTCTGCCTTCTTGGATATCCATTTTCCCGAGTGTCGATATCACTAATAAAATCAATATTCACAGTAATATTAATAATAAAGCTTTCAGCTTTTCTTAATGCTAGGAAAATAGGTTCACTTGTATATAGGAATTTGAACTAATATCATTCTCGCCTATTGCCACGAGGTCCACCATTTGATTAATACACATCCCGGAAAACTCAACCGTTCAATGTTTACATGAGAGTTCCGTCTTGTCTGATGCTTGGCGCAACTCCAGAGGCCGCCCGCCTCTAGTTCCATTATTCACTTTCACATCACAACAACGTATTTCTCATCCATTGTAGGGAATTAATGCACCCTCTGGCTGCTCTTACTTGACCGGGATGACTGGCAGAAGTTGCACGAATGGACTAAGACACTATTATTGAGAAACCACTAGAACTTGGATTCAGCAGCATAAGCCTGCAGCGTTTTCATAAATGGCTAAAATAGTTTCGTGATGAGTTCCTAGTTTTGAGCTGAGTTACTCACAGTGCGGTCAAAAACTAGCCAAGCGCCCAATTGGAAAGTTTCGGTTTATTCTGCTCGCAAGGCATTCTGCGATGCTGTGAAAACCTCATCATTACCGACTACTTGTGCTTGCATCATTAGGGTGAGGTAAAATTCAAAACTTTTTATCAGGAAAGTAATCTGTATGTTCAATCGTGTGGCACAGAGGGATCAACTTGGATTTATTTTCTGTGATCAGATTAATCCGTTCTGTATTTGGGGAGAGGTAGGGACCACACGACACATTTGAAGACACTAGGAGATAGAGTATGGCTAACTCTCCGTTTCGGATAAGTGAGAACATTAGACGAAGTTTCCCTACTATAGAATCTTAATAATAGGCTCTCTAGTCTTTGTTGAACAGTTTACTTTACATCTGGTCGCAACGCGTACGATCCGCTGACGCCCCTCCCCGTACCCTGAACTCTGATCAATTCTAACCGTTGGGCTTGGCTAACTGAGATCTCCTTAACCTGCTAAGAAAGCCTCGACGAGACCAGACTTGGTCCGTAGTTTGTGGTTTGTTAGATTCATTCTTGTGCACTACTCAAGTGTGGAGGATTTTGCCATCTTTGAATAACATCGAAACATTTCTTAATCGTCTGGTAGTAACTGGTGAAATACATTCAGATTTCTTTTTCAAGGAAGATTTATGCTCCCTCGGAGCACGATATTATTGCCTCTGATCAAGCTGCTTACTGAAATAAGGAAGAGGAAGATCTGTTGATTCAAATTGCAGAGTCCCCTTGTTCGAAATTGCAAACATTCGGCATTGGAACTCACTCTGAATGTCGCTTCCTTTGACTTTTGTTGAATACGATTTTTGGAATGCACTTTTTGGTCGGATTGCAGGTTCATTGATTCTGCGTGGGGTGACCGGATAACTTGATTGGTTGCACACCCCATTGCCTTTAAAATATCGATGAGAATTCTGAGCCCTAATGTAGCGTGTGCGAGTCCTAGTTTCATGGTCCCTCGGTCACTATCTCCGTGGATGCACCCGATTGCTGCCCGAACCTTTGACTCGCTTGATTTAGGTGTGCATTATCGGTCCTGAAGGACATAAAGTAATTGGTATTTGGAAACTTTTATTATGATTTCCCTATCTGCTGCAATCCCATTGCAAGCTCCACATCCGTGACCATCACGTGACCCCAAGAAGACGGGTAGAGATTTGGGCTGCAGGATTACATATTTCCTTGACGTTACTCAGCCTTTCTGGCGGCTTCTGTGCTTAATAACTCATCAGTATTTACTATCTTTGTCCTTACAGATTCGCCTGTCACTACTGTTACACTGTTTCGTATCCGTGTACGATAATTGTTTCCATTTAGGCATGATTTAATATGGCATTCATAAAAAATGGCACCGGGCAATAAATTTTGCGGTAATAAATGTTAACAAATATTCTGCATGTACGGTATTGGCAAATCATGTTTAGTTGATCGGAGTGACCATAACCAAAACCAACTTTAATTCTGGTAGTCATCCATTTAATCTAATGACTCTGTAGACTTTTCTATTCATATTCATTATCACTTGCCTAAAATCCTGTTGTGCCATTATACTTCATCCCTTAATTCGAGATATATTTAGATCACATCATTGCGTGGCCAGATACTGCATCGACGTGTTTCCTGGCTGCTGACTGCATCAAAGTCATTTAGCTCGTTTGACTAGATGTGGCCACAGTACTTGGGGCGAAATGTTGCTTGCCTCTATGCATTACCTGTGGATTTCACTTCATAGACTGGTTGGTCTTCGAACTCAGTAGACTAAATATGTGTCACGCGGACTCTCAGTGGCAGTGGTTTGACCAAGTCAACCTATTTTCGCTCTAGGATCACTGCACCGACGGTGGGCATGAAACGGGGCTGATGCATCCCCATCCACAGCTGACCAAATCCATTGGCACTAGGAATTCGGTCTTTAGTGATCATTTGATTGTTTGCTTGTTTGATCTGAGACATTGAATCAGTGGAAGCAATGTCGATTACCGTGATAAAATGATAAGACGAATTACTGGATCAGTTCCATTCCTTCGCATTTCTGTTTTATTCCGACGAACTTTGATGAAGCACTGTAGTAGCCCAGGGTCATGCACAAAGGTTTACTAAAAGGTCACTTGAAGCAGGGTTCGACGGTTTTCTGTTCGATCGCCATTTTCAGTCGCGGTTGCAAGCTCTTGGAATTTACGCTGTTGCTGCACTTAGCCCAATGCTAGGGCTCTGCCAAATAAAGTTCGATTGTTTCACAACAATTTTTTGCTCATTTGCAGTAGTTATTTCATGCGGATCGATAGCATATACACGCACTCAGTTAACAAAAATCCACCCAAAAGATTTGCAACAGGATTGCCGGATCAGAGAGCTCACTCCTATTTTCTCCACTCCCTTTGAGCCTCACTTAGGCGATTTTGGCGAAGTGATATTTAGAAAGTAGTACAGTGGTGATTGGGCTGCTGATCTTACAAAATTAAAGATATCGACCGGATTGTGACTTTACAAAAATGCGACATTTTTATTGTTCCTGGGTATTTTTTGGAGTTGTGAGATGTTGAGAAGGGCTGGATTTTGTGGAAAATGGTTCTTTGGATTTCAAAAGACATCGGTTAGGTTCAGGGTTGCAGATGCCAAATTTCTTTTGTATCACATTCACGAGAGCGGGCAAACTGATCCTTTTCAGACTCCAAGGGCCAAGGAACAAAGATTGCATGCACTACTAATACTCATATGTATATTAGCTAACGTTTGACGAAGGACAATATTCCGCATGCAGTCATCGTTGTTACAAACGTTACACCAGCATTTATAAAAGTTACAGGTGTAGACGTGTATGAAAACCGTTGAACGAAACTTATGTCAGCGCCTAAAGTTTGAAATATCGTTTGATTTCTCATTCAAGCAATGTAATAACCTGGTCTGTAACACGCGAATGTAAAAAGGGCAGGTTCACCCGTTGTCACCGAGTATTTAACTGAGGTGATTAACAGTTCTACGGCCACGGAGGCCCCACATACGATCACCAAATAGGCTTAACTTGATATCGCGGTAATTCCACATATTTCTCGACATCATCCATCCTGTTGCATCAAAGTTGAAGTTGCCATTGAGAAATCACCGTGCAGCTGAAGCATCACCGTTAGGGATCATCGGTGGTGCACAATCTCCCAAGCCTATATGAGATTTGAATCTAAAACAAACAATTTCGTTTCAAAATCCTTAGACATTAAGTTTGTCGGATAGGTTTTAAGCGGTCAGCTAAACTTCTACACATGGCACGATACTTATCCGTTATTGATTTTGCCACCAGGAGCAACTGACAAAAAATAATCGTCCCCCGGGATAGATGGCACCTCCCTAGCCAACCTAAGTGAGACGAGTGTTCTGAAAACGCCTTGCAGAACAATGCTACTCAGTACTAAATGACATAAGGTTTACTGTCCCATAATGAATGATTTCATGCAACTCCTAATCCTCTACTGGTCAAATTGATTCTATCTGCTTTATTTTCTGATAAAACTCAAATTATATATTCTTTAAAACCTGTCTGTACCAAAATTTTCACATTCGTGTACTCCTAGCCGCCTGTCTGGTACTGAACTGTTAACCTCTCCAAATAGCAACAATTAATGGTGGATTAGGGGGAAAGCGTCGATAATTCAATATTATGCTACACAGATTCACAGTCATCGACCTCATTTTAGGTGCTATACGCCACTTATTCATGATGAGGCTGGAATCGCTAAATGTGGTTGGTACAAGGCGCAAAATGCTAGGATAATTTTTTATTGACTAGGATTAACAAAGGTGTGCATCTTCGTCTTTCTGATTTCATTGATGATAGAAAAGAGCACACCCGATTGTAAGTTGAATAAGTTTCCACGAATGAAGACGTTTGGATAGACTGTCTTTCACGTATGACAAATTTGAATGTTATTCTTGATTCCATGTTGGAAACTCGCGTCAGTTCGCTTCTTAAAAAATGTATGCAACCCCCGTGTTTTTCTAATTGTTTTTCTAATGGCAAGGCATTTTGTTCTTGAACAGAACCATTAACACTGCGTATGCTTCTGGATAATGTTCCATGGGAAAAAGCAGTATCTCATGTAATATCTGGGAGAACAATAGTACTAAGCACCTATGGTGTTTGGGAAGCTAAGGAGGATAATAAATTCGAATAAATAAACTTAATGATCAGTGACAGTGGCTTTGATGATTTCTGAATTCATTTGTCGTAGTGTAGTAAGAACATGTGGATTACTAGAAATGTAATGCCTTGGAAAAAACGAGATCTCGTCAGGAAAATGTACTTAATATTGCACAGACATAATATCAACGCTACCTTCGTCACAGGCTACTACTTCTGATCTATCTCTTTGAATAACTCTTCAGTAACAAAGGTGTTAACCGTTTAACATGCAAGGATGACTTCGGAAAATAAACGGCTGCATAATGCTTTTAAATTTTACCTTGAACTTCCCGAGAAATTTTCCTCTTAATTGTGCCGGTCAGCCAATTTATGCGGATTTGTTCATTGTCAAAGACATGATAACCAATGGACCAGTTAAGCGACAGCATGCGTTTCCTCAGGTGATATTCCCAGTTTAACGGAAGACGCATATGCCGTTAGTCGAACCCCATCTAATAGTTTCTATTAGTTTACTCGAAATTGGCAACTTTTATCGTTCTTTACAGATGATTTTATAATTCCTCCTCACATTTAATTTGTTCACTGTAGCTTTGCCATACTGGTTGACAATAAATTTAACGGGTTAATACTGATAGCAAGATGGAACGAAACAATAACCTGTATACAAAGTTTACAAAATCCGTTTCTTACGCGCTGTGATTCACACACCTTTTCTACATTGTTTTAGTTGGCCCTTGTGACGAGTATTTCGAAAAGACTGCGATTTATGAATGCGTTGGGTGTTTTCTCGGATTGAATTCAAGCGAATGTTCTATGGTTTTCAAGTCACGAGATGGTAATCAAATACGAGTAATAATTCATTTGAAAGTAAGTCAAATGAACCTGAGTTGAGAAGAAATTTGACCATTGGGTCATTGTACCTTAGATGTCTTTTGATTTTATTATAGAGAAAGGAGTTTCATCCCGCTTTTTCAAAGTCCACTGGTAATCGAGTTCAGGCTAGAAAATTATGTTACAATGTACCACAATTGGCGTTTGTCACTCGACATCGATCATTTTCTGCTCGATAAAGTACGACGAAATAAAAATGATTGAATTGAAGCGAACATAGTTTCTAATTTCACAATATTATTGACCAACAGTGAGTTGTGCACCACAAACTAAATAGACTACACCACAAAAATAGACATTTTTGCTTTAACACCCGGGTACATCATTAAGCTTGATTTCTGTAGCATCCTGATAGTGATAATTTTTGCTAAATCTATGTATACATGGTTGACCAAACAGAGGTCAACCTGTTGCTCAAAGTGTAAAATATCAACGAGTGCTGCGATACTATTTCGACATGCCATAAAATGAACCGGTCGGGGTATGGTCAGTCTGTCAGGGTTAGAAGTGTGCCAAATCAATTGTTGCAGAGCACATATCAGACATCTGGAGATTTTCCTACTCGAACGATACGATGGAGGAATCATTTTAAAGCAGAGTATGGTGTCGCGTTGTCAGCCATCGGGAAACGTTGCCCTAAATCTGCTTTGAAAATAGCTGTATTTATAACACACAGATAGAGGCAAACCAGTGCATTACGACCTGGCTGGATGTAGTTTTGCCGGAGCACCCATTCATCGCTAGCTCCTGGATGCCATTATGCGCCTGATCCGGGGGAAATGACTATTTCCACTCTGAAACTTCTTACAAAAATGACCCATCCCATTTTCCAAGAGATCAAATTTTGAGCCTTTGCTTACTCACTTTTCAAAAGAATGAAGCTCTAATTTTTCCGCTTTGAAATCAGAAGAATTGTTTCTGTTACTTACAATACAGATTTTGTCAATTTGAGAGTAATCCGCTTTTTTCATTTTCTTGTGTTTTGCATGTAAAGTGCTACCCTTATCTGGGGGTGAAGTGCTGAACTTGATCGAAAGAACAAGACTGATTGTCACACTTCCTTAACATGATTTTTAACAACACGCGGGCCCAGAAATGAATCGACAGCCTGTCCGGGGACAAGAAAGGAGTTAGCCAGGCACACTAGTCCACGGATTACAGTATCGGATTTCATGAAATAGTCAAAGAGGATCACTGGATGCATCCGACTTAAAGACCATTAGGCGGAATACAATCGGATAAAGGGAGTTATCATGCGTGAGTCTATATGAAGCGCTTGATTATGACAACTAGACGAAACTGTCTTGTTGGTTGACCAGAAGCCATATGGTCGTTTTTGCTTGGTTAGGCGGCCTGGGAATGGACTAAAGTCGAGACCACCAACTGCACGTGTTAGTTGCTGTCCGCGATAAACAAGATTTTGAAACAACTACTAGCCCTGTCGCCTACTCTGATTATTTGCGCTCTCTAGTAGGAAGAATTGTGCACCGTAATCGACAGGAATATGAAGCACGGACAACTGGAAAACACTGTATCCAAGTATTTGATTGCACTTCAAGGGAAGTGGATAAAAGGTCATCGGGCTACATGGGATTGCAGAAAGAGTTCCAATCATGGTCTAACACGAGTACCAATGTTACGCGGTCATATTCACTTTAATTAGGTTTGTGTCTTGTGATCACGGTAATGATAAAGAATGGATTTGTTGGATCACGATGTATTCGATTTAGGATACTGAGAGAAAATAGTTCAGTCATTCTTGTCAGTCATGCATTTTTTTCACTGTCACCATTCGAATTCGTTTGTCAACAGATATCACATTTTGCACCGCTCTCCACCCATGCAGTGCATCTCAAGCCCAGTCCATCGACCGCCATGTCGGCCGCACTCTAACAGGTCCACTTAAACGGTGAAAAGAAATAACGTCACAAAGACAGGTGGACAGTTTGCGCATGTAGTCTTCCATTTGTTTTTTTTAAATTTCCAATCTAAACTGGAAATGTCTGCAAACATCTTTTTCGTTGCATGCCTACAGGTGTACGCTCCAGTCTACATGATTTTTTTTATATAGACATTATAATAGACATTAGAAACTGAAGTAAGACTGAAGTGGTTCACCATACGAAAACAGTGATAACGACTAGGAGAATGGTGAATGTATATTTGTCAAGCGGCCGAACCAAAAGGGTTTAACGATTTACGCAACTGTTTCACATTGGGCATAAAATTCTTACCTAACATAATTAAGTAACAACGATTGGTACACTGACAACCATTCGGTGAAATTTCAATCGAATTTTGACTTGCCTGATTATTTTGAGACACATGTTTGATTGAACAGCGCCTCGGATATAAAACCAGGTGACAACATGGGTAATTGTGGCCCAGAATCCGGAAGTTGTGATTACCTGAGTCCATGCGGTGTGTCAAAACGAACCCTCGAGGTCACAGGGAGAAATAAGTACGAGTCTGATTGTTCTAGTTCTTTTAAGCAACGCAGAATGAAATGAAGTGGGAGAACACTTCATATGATTTCCGTAGTGGGCATCGAATGATCACACCGTGTTTCTTTCGAAATAAACATTTATAAGCCAACTTTGTTGAGGAAGCTCCTTGTAGTCCTTTTTCATCTGGTACAGTGCAGTCGTTTTTTCCTGGTGCAATCACGAGAGTCCGGCGTTTAATTCACCAAAATCCCACATACGCAGTGAACATCTCTGCTATCCCGTCGTTTGAATGATGCTATATAGCACGGTGTTGAGGACTTAAGCACGGTTAGGAGCCAGACGTGATAGCCTATCGGTTGTGGTATGGGACTGGCTACCGTTTGGGCCAGGTTTCCATCTCAATTCAGTTCGAATGGATGTTCAATTTATGGCTTCCTAACTAGAACAAACAGCTTCTTCCAAACTATTCAGTTTTTGGCAGGACGCAGATGTTGCAGCGTGAATCGGTTCATTGACAGGATATGTCAACTTCTCCAATCGATTCTTTCTTTTGGAAAAACTATACTCAAAGTAGATCAGGTGCTAAGCAAACGACGGATAGTTTCATTCAGTTTGCCTGGTAGCCCCTTTTAAAACCATGGTTCCCATTGTGCTGTTTGGAACTATTGCTTCTATTTTCGTATACCGTGGCCTGTAGGCGCTCAGTATGTTAAAGTTTTGGTGGCATTTGCGTACTTAAGTAAACAAATCCAAAGTGCACGGTACTGGAAACATGAAGCAGCACATGGAACTGCAAACACTGACGGGTTTATGCGTGAGCACACCATCACAGTAGAAGTAATAGTAATAGTACTAGCAGTAGTAGTGATAGTTGTATTAGTGGCGGTAGTAGAAGTAGAATTATTCGTAAAAAGCAAGCAAATGGCAATCATTATGACCTATGCACCAAAATCCTGGAAGCTGTCGTCACCATTCATTTTATTTTTCCAATCCATTCGGTCCTCGTTAACATATTACCAAATGAGTAAATCGAGAAGAATAATCGGTAGGCAAAACCAAAAACCCAGATCGTGATCACCATCCACCAGAAAGTGTGTGTGTGTGTACGTGTGAATGTGGTTAAGGCAAGCATACGTCCGTTTTTGTGCCAACAGACGTGATGTTCATCCAGTGACGAGCGTTCACATAAAACTAATTTAAGCCGAGCACTGAGGTTAATTTTACCAAAAATCTATCACGAACTTGGAATGGATCACCAGTACATGTATTTTCGGGACACATGATTTGAGATCGGGATAAATTTATTCTATCGAGTTCCTAACATCGGTTAACCGTTAGGGGCTTTTTCACACGGCATGTAATATTGTACCATAGGGAAAAACAGACTGTCAACCTCAGGACATGAACAAGGTGAATTTTATGCTTCATATTCTCGTGATTTAATTCTATCCGGTTTAGATGAATTTTTCGCCAATTCAGTTTGCCCCCATAGTCCATCTACCGTGATAAGCTGAATAAAGTCGTGCAAGTTACAAGAAAGTAATTTGTGGACCATTCCAACAACCGAAAGGCGGTTCGAAGGTACACATTTCACAAACTGGCTGCGCAGTGAATATCTCTTTGAAGACAGCCATAAAGTTCAGTGTATGCGAATGTTTAGAAGAATGATATTTTTTTAACTTACAATCTGCGGTTTGAGGGTAACAAAGTGGAAATGGTTTGGAAAGTGGTGTCGATGAAAACTGGTAATTGTCGCACCGGCCAAGGAATCATGCAGGATCATTTCCAGTCTCGTGTGTCCCATGCAGGCAGACATAACTGGAAATGGAAACTCTTGGCATAATCGCGTCTGAGTCTGTAGGTACAAACTAACCCTTCGGTGTATGCGATTCCGAACAGGCTGACTGATTTATTGATTTAACGGGATGATGATCTCAGTTTCCAGGTGTTTAAGTGAACGAGTTTGCCAGTTAGTACCGGATATATTCACCACGCGCCAAGACCACCATTAAAATGAACTCGAGTCATACAGGGCAGTAAAAGAGGACCTGAGGTGAACTCCGCGTGTCTGAAGTTCGGGTTGTTTAAGAATGGAGCGTGAAAAATTTGTGACGAAATGAAGTCATTCTGAGGATCGTTCAATTCCTAACGGACCATCCGTTATGCCTTTCATTGCCCTCTAAATGTTCCCCTCAACCAAAGCAAAATATCTGTCCTGGTATTCGAGTGTACGGTGACAAAGATATCCAGGATCCTCAAGGTTGGATAATTACAGATCCCGGGACTCACTGTATCTTGTCCAGCAACAGTTCGATTGTTTTACGAGTACCGGCTCACAAATGGAATCAAGTGAATCATCAGTTCGGCATTTGGATGGTAAACGGTAAGCAAATTTTGGAACATAAGTGCACACACACAAGCACAAGCATGTTCAATATACTTGCTTTTGCTCTGAACAAGCAAGCTGACATTTGACGACCATTATGAGTAACTACGGGTATGTAATTTTGACTCACGCGTTGCCAGTCTATGATTTAGCCTAGGAGAATAAGCACTGTCATAACAGATCCCGTGGAATATATTCACGATGCCTTCTGAGGCAAAGCGGAACAAGGTTGATAATATGTTGAGTGAATCCGACCCCCTTTTAATTAAACATTATATCTTATTTTTCAGCCTGTTCTGCGCGTTCTCTCCAATTAAGTCAGATTAAGTATCCGAATAGCCAGGAATGACGACGCAGCAAAAAGCATTCGACTGTTCTTGATGAGACGTCCGCAATCATGTTCAATTCACTATAGATTTGGAGAGGTATTAGAGACATCGGACGAAGGGAACCAAATTGTATCCCTGCACGTTTAGTTTTAGAACGACAGAAGAGTTCGTTCGCTGAAAACTCCCAAGTCGTTCCCTGACCAGAGACACAAAGATACTCAACAGGACCGCAAAAAGAACCGGTTATTTCAAAGAGACTAAAAAAACATGAACATTTTCAAGGATAGCAAGGGAAGAACAAAAATGGAACGATCGCTGTGCATCGCCAGGATGATAAAACGGTCAATACAAAGAGAAACTTCGAACGGCAAGACAGGAAAGAAAGAAAATCAACACAAAAGTTTGCACCGTGAATGGACAGTAAGTCCATTTCAGAATCACATGGTGATTGTTGGGAGGGTATTCAGAAAGGGAACATAAGGCCCGAAAGCATTGGTTTCTCATCTCAGTAATATATTTTGCTTACGGATAGATGAGCAAAATTTGCCCGGAAGCAAACGACCGGCCGCTCTTCACATATGCGGACCAGACATTATTCTGTACAACCATCCATGTACTGGTGTGCTCCTATCTTAGATTCTCACAAGAATCTCATTTAACTCGTTAAGATCGTGATCGGTTGGCAAATTCATTTGACACACCCATGGCTCATTCTAACATTTAAACTTTTCTCTCTGATCAAAATACTGCCACCAGTCACCATGTAATTCTAAAATGGACTTACCATCCATTCACGCTCCTAACTATTTAAACTAGATTCTAGTGAGTAACTAAGAAAGGAACGCCCCAGTTTAAGGATGGCTGGACAGAATAATACCGGGTAAGCATACGTGAAGAGCGGCAATAATCTTGAAACCCGCTCCTGTGCTTCCAGACAAATTTTGTTCATTTATCCTTATGCGAAATATAGTACTGTTAAGATAAGTTGTTACATTTTGTTTATGATTATTTCGACTTCTTCTCATTATCCCTTTCTTCTGCAGTTAATCCAATTTTATTCTATGAATTTTGCATATTAAACATGTTTATTCCCTCGGTAATAATTCATTTTTCCCATTGATATCTGGTTTCTTTCTCTCACCATGTTGTGGATACGCACTTAACCTAACACTCTCGTATTGTTGTCAGATAGATCTCATGGCTTCCTGTGGACCAACGCGTACATACGCCCTTGCATGCACATCTCATATTACCCAGTGAACACCGAAATTCGATTCAGGTGCTGCCGAAAAGAATACCGTTGCTTTTGGCGTCACTCAGTGGAACTGGGGAATCCCTGTGCGGAAGTGTCACAGATTACACGGGGTCACATGTTGCACTCACCCTCTGCACTCATGCGTATCAGGAAGCTGGGTCATTTTGTTTCTGTCTGTACGCGTAGTTGACCCGGGGGAGTGGAACTCGTCAATCTGTCAGCATCCGGTACAATCGCCAGCCATGAGGCACCTTGCAGAAAGACCAACGAAAAAGGTGTGCAAAGATGCCAGCTGTAGGTGAGAGACTTCAGGGCATGGAGACCCCACGGAGAGCTTTGGTGTCGATTTGCTGAACAGCCTAAATTGAAATGTTGTTTCTGCAAGGTCATTACTCGGACATTAACCATTTACGAAATCATCTCCCCTGAATGTTGAGCATGGCAGTGCTACGATAATGAAAAAAAAACGAAAAAACGAAAGGCATCATTTTCGTAAACGTTGAGCAAGCTCAGCTGGAGCCCTAGAATCCCACTCAAAATTATGATTGAAATGCGGTTTGGCTGAGGCGGTCTAATCATGCACAACTGCGTGTAGCAAGCTAACGTAATATAACTAATGTAACTAAGATGTCTTCATCATCTGTCTGGCAGAACATGCTTGATGCGACGACGTTTATAAGCCCGAACAAGCTCGGGTTGAACCACTGGTAACACTAAAGCGAATTCGAAATTGTAGAGATCTTGCCTACGCTTATTGTAAAACGTTGGTCGTACTGTGATTATTTCTTCAGGTATGTAACCAGAACAAGTCACTGTGATTTATTTTAGCTGGAATAGGCCACTTTTAACTTTGATACTCTTGAGAAGAGGAACAAGTTCTCCATGATCGATCCAATCTACTGGTCCGTTGCATGACTGTTATTCTAGTAGGAACAGTTCTCTGATTGCATCTCTCCTACACAAATGACCCTCTTTGGACATCCGGCACGACAACGGTCTTCTTTGTATTAATAAATAATCAGATTCCCGCTTTGTCGAATTTTCCGTTTGAATACCAGACCAGGTTCCAATGTTCTCAGTATTAAGAAGACTACTCAACCGGGGACATGTTTTCTCACCTTCACTTTAAGATGCCGCTTGAATGAATGCAACCTATTAACTGGTCCGTATCTATTAATTGTTTTGTTGTAATCTTCATTGTGGACTTCATGGAGCCGATTCACTTCAACAAGACTGCAAATTCACTGATGTTATGCACCACACTTTAAATCTCCGTTCGTAATTAGGATGATGAATTGGAGTCGCTTTTTCATTGTTTATGGCTCCCGTCTGCTGCATAAACTAGTATACCACGTGCTTTTTCACACGCTAATTTTTAGGTTAGGGGAGCCCCAATAAAAATAAACTCCACACTACACGCCCATCCGAAATGCAGTGATAGAATCAAATAGGAATAATTTTAAGGGCGATCTATTCAGTCTCCTCTGGCTCCGGAAAAAAAGAGCTAATTTTTATGCTAACTCTAGTCCACATTAGGTTTTTGCCTTAAGCAGTGCATGAAAAGTATACCATCATTTTGATTTACGGAGGCACGTATGTTAGTAATTAATCCGTCGTGGACTTTTTATATTCTCGATATTACTAACCCCGTATCAAGCTGGTGGATCTGTAACTGCCAGATTATGTAGTCTTATTTCATTCGGAATTAATTTATCATACCAGATCGGTAAGATAAAGCTGATATCAGACGGATTTACGTCAAAACAACAAGTTTTGTAGAAGGAAAACAGAACAGTGGTATTACGCTAGGATGCCATAGAATGATTGATTTCATATATTGATCAACTACTACTTTTCGTACTGATCACAGCCCGCTAGGTGCTTTTACACACGCCAGGTTCAGTTATTCTTCTGCTGTATGTGCAATATAGGGTTTTCAGTTCGTATCTGTATTTTTGCGTTCGCAGCCAGTTCGAGGCTATGGAATTTGAAGCAGTCACCTTAGGTTGGACTGAAGTAAATGACTTATATTTCGTTCACTTTGGAGTACTCTGTGGTAAGGTACAAAGCTTAGTAATGCCCATCGAGAACAGTGATCAGTCTCCGCTTTCGCTGACGGAATTCCGGTGGATAAGATGTTTATTTCAATAACTTTCAAATTTTCTTATGTTGAGCTCGCTGCGACTGCAACGATTGGATTGCCACTATTTAAAAGTTATTGGGGTGCCTTAAACAGAATAGATTTTTCCAGCTATGAGATTCAATGTCCGAGGGAACGGTTTGTGATTTATTTAATGTAATTTGCCTTGCTTTAATGTTGCATTAACTTTACTTGACACCTGGATATTGCCGGAACACGTCATATCTTTTGTCATTAGACTTATAAAAACTCACTCTGAATCAAAAGTGTTTGCTGGCTTAGATTTTGCTCAACAATTTTGACAGTCATCATTCCGGTCATTCCAGTTGGTCATCCTCAGTTAGCGAAATTGCACAGGCCAAGTTTTCAGTATGAACTGTACGGTGTTCTTCGTCACTGACATGATTTTTGTCTGACCAGACAGCGGTCTTCAATTATTTAATCAGCTGTCGGCTAATAAGACCAGCATATATCCGATTTCGTGAGAACGATTTAATACAGAAAGGTGTGGAACACAGCGCCAGTCAGTCTTAGTAGGGACGTTTCAATTATGATCAGCAAGAATGAGTGTGCCATTTTTCAACTCATTTGTAATAAGTGGTTTGAAGCAAGGTGATGTTATGCATTACCAGTACAGCTTCCATCAGACAGCAAAAACAGATCCACTGCTTTGGCGTGAACCTACCGGTCACCTTTCAGTGCGGTGTACACCAGATGGATCAGTATTTTTAGTTTATCACCCATCCTGTCAACAGTGCGACTTCCGCCAATCATCGACTACTGAACATATCTCTAAGCTGACTGATTAAATTGAATAACCTTCAGGGTAAGTTGCGAGCAAACTTGGTTTCAACGGCTGGTCCCATCGATACCACGCACGAAAGACGGGTCGCACTCATTCGAGAATGGACACAACAAACAGGACCCTTTATCCAACCCTATTACGTGGTATAACAACTGGGTTTTATGCTGATTTCCAGCGATTCCGTCAAAGTAGGCGAACTATTAAGTTTCACAGAAAATCACTTGAGGAGAAGCGAGAAACAGGCAAGGACTAAGGGCCATTTACGTCACTTCATAGCCACGATGGGAGAAAAATGCAGGTGCCTACTAATATGTGAGATGCAAAACGTTCAGCTGGTGGGTTACTATAACCCGGCAACATGCAGGTGCGCTTCACTGTAATCAATTATAAGCAAATAAAGAATGAAACCAACTACCGATCAGTGATGGAATATAGATGAAGTTACGTAGTTCTCTGCCAACCATTCAACACGGGTACCCAGAACGGTCAGTTCCAGCAGATTTCGGGCCACTCTGCATATATTTATTGGTAGATGTAATACGGGTAGCTGGGAATGTACGAAGTTTCGTAGAAAGCGTTTGGTATTTGGCCCCCAGATGCGTCTTCTATGGGATTCTGATGCCGCATTTAAACTAGACCCTCAAATTGTAAAGTAGAGAAGACTAGAACCAACGACCACATGCGAGGATCCCACTGAATGCATTAGAGCACAGAAATAGCACGATGATAACAATATGCAAGGAAGGGAACCACAGAGAAAAATCCCAGTCGGTGGAAGGAAATTCATTGGCCGAAGTCCAGCCAGTGCACTCGCCAGCATGTGACGATTACATAATCATATTTGGACTGGCAACGCACAAGCAATCAGTTACAATAACACTTAAGGTTCGATACATTACACCTGTGTATTAAGGGTTGATGGCCTGCGATGAGTTGTTCGAAAACACACGGTCGAGTCCATTACTTCATATTTTTACCCGCCTAATCGTTGCCATCAGCAAACTACTTCACAACAATACCTAACTGGTTTTTCTCGGCTTTAAGTCCAGCATCCTGAATACTAGCAAAAGTCTTAGTAATCTGCTGCCTCAGAATCACGGTCTTTGCAGCCAATTACTGAATTCCAGTCAACCTGGAGTAGTGCTGCGTACTGTTTAGGCCTCCGGAATTACTGTTTCTTCTTTTCTTATAAAAGATACCTCTTTACGATAATAAGTTTCATTATCACCACAGCTTTTCCATACAATGAAATTCTCCCGTGATTACAGCAAGCTTTTTCACGGGGGTCTCATGCTTAATGATCTTCTTTAAATTAGTCAGTTTATAACGAATTCTGCTATCCAAATCACGCAGAAACAGACTGTGCACTAAAAAGCAGCAAAATCATGCACAACTGCTTTTATGTTCTCCCGTCCGCCGATTGTGTTCATTTGTTCCAACGAAAAAATGCTGATCTATGGTTTCAAACCCAAACACGTTGCACCAGGAGCTTCTGTGGTCACAGTGGGCGAGCTGGTTTGAATACCAGTTGTCTCAAGAAACACTTTGTCGACAGTCAGTGCCGACGCTTATCGGAAAAGCGAAGAAATGCAAAAATCCATTTCTCAGATTATGAAACTTCCTCATTTTACTTTTACTCTTGGCTCTGAAACGAGACTTGACAAGTGTCGGTTACCCTGCATCTACAACTCTGTATCCCTGCTTCCGATTTTGTTGTCTGGGCATTGAGCACAACTTAATGATTCCTGGCAATGCTTTTATTTTCAGCCGTCAGAACGCATCGGCATGACAACAGTAAGTCGATCTTTGCTTGAAATTTCATAAATTTGCATTTTTGTCCCATCAGCCTTTGGGTGTCTGACAACCAATATGGCTCCAATTAACAATGTGCGTCAAGCAATCGTCGGATAAAAACCATGGTGTTTAGCAGTTCTAAATAGACATGGTTACATGCGGACTTTGAAAATCAACATTTTGTAACCAGATCGATGAAAGAAGATGGTAGTCACGTCAGATGCAGATAATAATCGAAACGGAATATTTAATTCAGTTTTTTACTATACTCTGGAAGATGCATCACATCTGGTGCATGTATTCGGAGAATCGTTAAGGGCAAGTGCCGATCGTCCCCCGGCCAGAATTCATTCCGAACGGAAGTTCTAACTAGGGCAAAATTAAATTTAGTGCTGGCGGTTTCTAGGTTGTTTCAGGATCTGGTTATCATGGTCACAAACTTTAGTGGCTTCAGTCAGTCCCATGGGTTCTAGTTCAGTTCTACCCTGCTTAATCAAGTCAGAGCAATCAACATAGCCTATGATCTGTTAAATTGACTGTTTTCATTTATCTTTCACGATTAAACGGTTTATATAAGTCCGTGCAGGATACAGTCTCGGAAACTCATTGACTGTTTTTTTGGAATTCACTTCGAATGCCGCCCCGCTCGTCTCTGAGCTTGTAACAAAATCAGACCACTTTTTCTTTATTCCAGAATAGGGGCAACTGTTTGGTTCCCAACCCTGCTTCTTGGCTTCTAGTCGCTCATGTCTTTAGCCCGTGCGCTGTTCACCTGAGTGCTAGCGCGATTGTCAAATAGTCCTGTTTAACAGACAGTCCGTCCGATTTGTCGCATTACTCATCGGGCCAGGCCAAAACGGCCTTACACTTTCGGCATCAGCTCATAGCCTCGCCTTACATAGGTAATATACAACTTTTCAGTTTTCTAGTGGATTTCAGTCCGACGCTCGACGACACAATCGAATAATTCATCTTATCAAAACGATGGACGAATAAGTGGCATTTCACTACTACTACTACTACTACTACTACTACTACTACTACTACTACTACTACTACTACAATAGCTACCATGTGATGTCCTTATTTGAAAGTGAGACACGCTGATGAGGTGAATTAGACGGAAACTTCTGGAAGACATTGAAGTGAAATTTATGCATTTGATTTCTTAACTGTATGGAGTTGTCTTAAGTGCACAAGCGAGATTTGAAATCCAAGCAAGAACAAATTTATTATCGTGCATCTGCAGGTGTCAAAACACCAACATTTCGCACGTCTGGCAAGTTATCTCAAAATGTTTGCAAGTCTCAAAAGTAGAACACTAATCGTCTACTCCATATTCCTTGAAAATTCCCACTGAGCACACTGAGAATACACAATTTGGCGAACAAGCTCGTTTTCATTGATTTATACTCTTGCCATTACATCAGTATATATTTGGAAAAAATCACTTTAGGGTAGATTGGATTAGTCAGATAAAAATAAGGGTGGCGAAGGGATTTGTGGCGTTACAGGCATAACCTAAATACACAAGAACATGTTGTGTTTATTGTTTTGTTGTCTAGGGTTTGCATTGGGACGGAGGGTGAGCCAGGGGAATTAAAGCGCACCTACAAATTATTTTGGAGAGCACAATCAAGGGTTGTGAAGACGGATCGCGACAGCTTCTGCAGTGCTCAAGAGGCGACACTTTGCGAATCTAGACTGCTGACCTATGACCTTTTACAGGGTCCGGAAAGCTTGCGTCACATTCATGGTGTGGTTAGTCTGTGCTAGATGTGAAACAACTGCGCTATTAAGTGACTTATTTGTTCCAGTACCCAAACATGCAGGGTGGTGCTCACGGATGCATTCAGACAGGCGCCTGGTAGTGCGGCCGATGTACATGTCCCACAGGAACATGTGAATGAATAGATACAAAACGAGGCTGCAGAATCAGGGACTTTGTCTTTCAAGCATAATGACACTACGGGGCGGGATTTGAACAAGATTTGAAGCTTGGCTGCGTACAATGTCCTATTGATAGCGCTAGCCAGTCTTCGTCGTGCCATCTCTGGTAGCGTGTAACGTTTGAATGACAGGGATTTGTATGCTGGCTTTCTCTCTATCGTAGCCCTCGTAGGAACTTCTTTTTCTGTCTCCAGTATCTCATCGATTAATCTAATTGGGAAGCCATTTTCAGTGAATGCTCTTCTTACCGTCTGCAGTTCAGCTTCAAGAGTATCTTCTGCACATATTCTGTTTGTTCTGGTTATGAGACATTTAATTAGGTTTCTCTTCACATTAAGAGGTGCAAAGCTGTGAAAGTTGATGTACTGTCCAATCCACGTGGCTTTCTTGTGTACTGATCACCGAATTGAACCGTCTTCTCGACGACGTTGCTGTACGTCTGAGAATGCTATTTCATTTTTCAACTCCATCTCTGTTGTGAATTTCACATTTGCGTGAGCCGGGTTCAACTTATTCAACAGTTGGTTAGTTCTCTTCGAAGGGTTGAGTACACAGAAGATGTCATCCACATAACGCTAGTATAAGTTGGGTGCTTGTATTAACGACTCGAGTGGCCCACGTTCCAGCCTGCCATGAAAATATCGGCTAGTAATGGATCGAGTGGAGACCCATTTCTACGCCGTCCTTTTGGCGGCAAATTTGATTATTGAATCTAAACTGGACATTGTGTGTACAAAAAAACGATAGTTGTTCCAAGTCTTCTATCGGAAGACTTGTCAACAAGCTACTGTTCGCGATGTAGTCACAAAGGCATTCGATTGTTTCCGCTATCAGAACGTTGGCAAAAAGGGCGGTGACATCCAATGGAAGCATTCTTTGTCCCTTAATATTTAATTCTTTCACGGAGTCGATAAGCTCAACTGTCTTTAAAGCCGTATTTTACTACCTTCTATCTAACAGGTTCCAGCAGCCTAGCCATCTATTTTGCTGCAGCCTAATAGGGCAAAGTGCACATGTCGAGAATAGGTCTCAAAGGAACTCCATTTTGATGCATTTTGGGTAGACCGTACAATCTCGGAATACCAATTCCCGTAGACCGAATCTGTTCGAGTTTGGTCGAATCTATGATATCCTTTTGTCTCAGCTGTCTTAGGATGCTAGACAACGATTTTTCAGTCTGATGCGTTTTATCATTCTCCTTCGTCATTTTCGCAAATTTTGACTTGTCATTCAGACTGGCTTCCATTTTTGCTACATAGTCAGACTTGTTAAGGAGAACTATGCCTTTACCCTTGTCAGGTCTTGATAACATGATGTCTGCATTTTTATGCAGTTCTCTTGAATATCTTATGTTCTGGCTTTAATAACTCACCCGCTGTAGGTCTAACGCCATGATACTGATAGCAAGTGTTCACTAAAGTTGATTTAACCGCTTGCATTTTCATTTGTGATGACGGGGAAAAACTCGACAATTGAGAAGAAAGATTCTCAAATCTAACTTCTAAGTCCATTTTTGCACTCTGGCTATTTTGGCAATAAAATTTGGGCCCCAGGGATAAAACTTCTGACAGTGTCTTGTCTAATTTGAAGTCTGACAAATTGTGAACAAATCGATCAGCGTTCTGCGGAAACTCATTCGACGGTTTGGATCCTTCCAATTGTTTCATCAACAATTGGCGCTTCCGGTTCACCTGTTTTTGTACAATGGATTGAACGTATTCCTCGAAAGATTGTTTTTCTTCCTCACTCAATTGGTTGAACACATAAGTTGATGTCACAAATGTTCATTCTAATTCCGCGGTATGATTGCACATGGTATCACTTTCGTTAAGAGCTTGTTTTTAAAGTGACGTTTTAGTAATGTCTATCCGAAACAATAATTCTTGAATTCATAACCAAGGAAGCTGAGAAGACGTTTTATACCTAAGCATGGTAGTCGATATGTCCTTTCCAGAACCAAGAAACCTAGGACCGAAACTTCTCATATTTTTCATTTCTACCCAAACTGTCTACAACTCAGAGCCAACAAGTTGGCTTAGTAAGTTCCTATATCGGCAGTTTAGTTTGGAAATGAACTGTTAGAAAGAAAACACAAACTACTGCACAATATTTTTTGCAAAATTGGATCCAGTCCTAATCACTTTTTCATTTTGTCTGTCAATAAAGATAACGACAAATAACTGCTATTTTCGACATTAAAGATAAACACATTATAATTTACACGAGACTGTCGATGTGTCTTCGCTTTCTTTCAGTGACTGTCCAAATGAAACTTTGAACTCATAGGTTTGAATCCAATGTGTGTGAGTGCGTTTCCCTTAGTGAAAGCAATCACCAAAAGAGGTGGACGGAAATTTGATGCCGTGAAACGACATTGCAGTTCCCAATTCCTGTGTGATTGGCCAGTCGTTGACATGAACAAACGATAAACACGCTAAACACTCATCTGTATCGGGTACCATGACAAGCCTTACTCTTGTGATATCACATGGAACGAGACAAACATTAACGCAACTCAGTCTAAGTCATTGATGAAGAGGAATTCGACACTACTTACGGAGTTTTTGTCACTCAATCAGAGAAGCAATAGACGTGATGTCAAAAAGAGGTGCTAAAACACGCTATTGCAAATGTTAGTTCACTACAAAGAATTTCAAAGTAGCTTTCATCCGACTAGGACTAGTCAAAAGGTGGGATGAATCCTTATTCAAGATTATCGACAACCCATTAATCGAAGCCGATTCATCCATAATTCAAGACCTGTTCTTCTACGTCACTCATGTTTTGTGTACAGCTGGCAAGTAAAGGACCCTGACTTGTAGTCTTAGATAATTAATCAGCTAACATTATATCATTCCAACTTGGAGGTTAGGGCTCCATTTCTTCCGCTGACAGTCAGATTACTACTTTACAATCAGGACCCCCTCCTAGAGAAAATACAAATTAAGGTAAAATAACGCACCATCGTTGTTGCTAAGTAATGTCTAATGAGCGGTCCGAATTCTACTTTTCAGTCAGTCGGTCTCATGTCCAGATCACTGTGGTCCTTCTCCAATAGCTCGAAGGAGGAAAAACAAGCTGAACAGGCACAAAATCTGGCTTAGTTGTAGAAGAACATTGTAAATATGCAGGCTAACTACTGTCTATTTAGACCTGTGTGGCCATCATTAATTCATCCGCTGTTCGAGTGACACTCCCATTGGCCCACCTCTTTTGAGGCATTTCACCTGATTTGGTTCTTGTCGTTTTGTTGTCAAATCGGGACATCTCGTCCGGATTGGCTGGTACAATCCTCAAAATGGCCTTTTCGGTTTGCATATCCACACTGTTATCTTTGTCGGCTGGCTTCTGACAACCAATGGGGTAAAGTGATCTACATTTGGTATTACCACCTGTACTCGTCCACCGGACTGCATCCACGTCTGTATATTGCTCATGATTTGTTTAGCATCGTCCACTATCAATTAACCGCTGATAACCAGTGAGGCAACCCCGTTAGACGCAGGAGCAATGTTGGCCCAACTACTACCCGCTTTCAGCTGGTAGAAATTTTTTTGTATAATTAGAGTTGACCATTTGTGGATCTATCTTAATTCTTTGTCAAGAGCACTCCATTAGCTAATTTGTCTTAGTACAGCCTTTTCCATTGGTGTAAATAATCGAACCACGTACACGCCAATTCAACGCAGCCCCACGCAATCACCGAACGAGACTATTAGAAATAGTTAACCAACAGTAGCTATGATCAGTTACTCTTTCGCCAGTCCACCAAGACGTACACTTCCATTGTCGGTACTAGAAAAACATTTTTCATAATCCAGCATAAATTCGTTTGGATGGATAATTCGAACTTTACTCTTCGAAGTCAGGCACTATGATGGGAAAAATACCCCTCCCCCAAACGATGTACATCACGCGGCCGTAATTTCCTGCCCTGAATGCAATCCATAGGCATGAATCTTCTGCTTTGTTATTTATAAATTCAATTTATATATTTATTTATTTATGTACATGCATCGCCATATTGACCAAGTAGCCTGAGTGTGTCGAGGTCATTAGAACGTTCAACCACCTTGTTAGTACTCGATCCCGCGAGTGACCATCATTGGCAATCATAATGTTCGGAATGCTTGCACAATCAATAATGAATTTTAGGTAGCACAAAATGGTCGTTGTTACTGGTACTCTAATGCAATGAAGTGACAAAAAATCCGTAGAAATTTAGTAACGTCACACCTAATTCCACAAAATGCCATAATAGCTTTGCGTGCTCAGGCTGATAAGGTCCCAGGACATGTGCAACAAGCACGAGGTTTGGGCTCTTCCGCAACGGGGAGAGGATCCAAACGTTCTGACCCGAAATTTGACGATAAAAGGAAGAAAACTCATCAGCCGAAGCCCAGTATGTACATTATTCAGCATCAACACCTACACAATGAAAATCGAGATTGTGGCGTGAAATAACTTATGAACGTAAAGGTTGCGATTTCCGGTACTTAAGCCGTTGATCAATTTGCATTACCTTCCTGTCCTCGTGCACCCACTTGAGATATACGGCTTATCTGTTATGTGCTATATAAACGTGGTAAAGTCGTTACTAGTTTTCACGTTACTGAATCTGAGTATTACAAAGCATAAGGGAATGCCGAAATTTATTCGGTTCCGCCTTGGAACCCCTTACCAGGCGAGTGATTTTAGCACCGACTGATTGACGCTTAAGTTCTATTTACGACTGAGTTAGGCCTATTGCGATTTTCCTCTAGATTCACAAATAACATTACTCTCGAGAAATCGTGAGTGTTGGCCGGCCATCGACGAGAATATCATTTATTTGGCGAAATGTGTCGAATACCAGTCTAACCAGCTGCAAAGTTCAATTCTCTGTTGAAGCTAAACGTTTTCTATACTAACCGAATAAACAATCAAATCAGTAGGACAGTTTCTCAAGCTAATTACTAAGTGGTATAGGGACCTAGTATCAGCTCTGAAGGCGCTGAAGAAGATACCAAAACGTTTACTACATGTCTTTATTTTCCGTAAACATATATATATGTATATATAAGTATGGTGACTTCGTCAGCGCTTTGATGTCGTGGCCTTTCGCATGTCAGCAAGTTTCCACTCGCGAACAGCTATTTTTTCTGCTCGAATGTCTGCGAGACAACGTCCTACCTACTAGCGTTAACCACCAACCATCGACCACAAAATCATAGCACTGACGAAGTCACCTCGATAGGTGATGAAAAGTTTGCAATCCAAGTTCCCAGCTCAGCTAACAAACCAATGCCATCCTGTTGAAACTGAGCTACGAGAAAGAACATCATTCTCTAACCTGCAATCATATATAAGCATAAATATATCTTCGGAAGTCGTAATATCATGTTGATTAACACAACAGGATGCATCACTGACTGTCTCGCTCCATTAGGACCCTAAACCATGAGTTTACTTTCACAGTATATACATCCGGTCTACTGCATGCAAGCACATACCGATTATCTACGTGAGTCATCGTTAGCAAGGCTTAACACAGTCGCAGTATTCCTACCCATCAATGTTCATAGTGCTAGCAAAATGGTAGAAGAGAACAACGTAACAGCTAACAGTAATTCGTTCTCTGCTGGATCAGCTCAAATTAGCATTCTGTTCAGCATGAGTTAACAAAATATGTTTACCAGCGCTTTCAATTTCATAACTGTTTAATATTCAGGAGACATTCAACAAATGACCTATCACTTCATATCGGTTTTCGTCCTAAAATTTACCATTTCCCTTTCCCAATTCAGCCCCACAGTGTGCCGAGAAAATGCTCATGCCGGCAGAACTCAGACTGCCAATGAAAATGCCGAAATTAAGACAGAACCAAGTGGAGTGTTGCTGGTACGTGCACCATCCACAAAACAGAACTGCGAGTGTGGTTGTACAACTATCAAAAGTGCGTTTCACTGTTCAATTGCATGGAACATTTTCTCGTGTTCTAATCAAAGTGAATGTCTGTTCCATCACACTTGTGTATATCGTAAAGATACGCATATCTAGATATTCATAGCATGCAATGTCATGACCCATCTGTAATCATCCATTACTTACGTTTAGTTCCGATAGCTTATGATATAACATAAACTAACAAACAAGTTCGGACAACTTACTAAGCATTCTCCTACATAGTATCTTTAATCAGCAATCAAATACGAAGTGCTCTGGTGAAAAATAACTTATGGAATCCGTATTCGAATTGCTGAGAATCGACTGTGTTACGATGCTGCGCGAAAATGCCATTTCTGCCCTGTTTCTATTGTTTATCTTGCTTTAAAACACAGAACAAGAACTCCACGAAACATTTCGAAGTACCTGATTACTAGTATTGCTTTATCTAGTAAACTGTAAATTTTTATTGTAACCATTTTTTTATTTACATTCCTACTTCGTAGACATTCGTTGCTCACTACTCACCGTCATTATGGGCGTGCATCCAAAAATCAAGGATGAATGCCTCTCAGTTTGCAAAAAGAATTTAGTCATTCAATATTGAATTTGATCGGGTAGTAAGGACGTGCAAGTTATTCATATAGCGGAAAGGCTTTTGGAGATAATTTTGCCACAAAGTAAATGTCCATCATGGCATTGAGGGGACGGTCGTTTTGGCTGTTCCACAGTCAGTGATCGAGGGCTAACATATAGGGATTGAAGTAATCCAGTATGACCAGTAACTAGTATCAGAAGAACTACAACCATTTGGTGGGATGCTCGATTCACCGTCGTTTTTCTCTTAAGGCACAAATGAGTTAGGGATTGAAGAAAAAGCACTCACGATAAATTCGTGCAAGTGCGAAGAAGCGGTCGCGTGGTTTTTCATTGGCCTTCAATGATAACAGAAATTTTCACAGTTTGAAGTGAATCAGTTATTGAATGGTACTGATTAAATACATGCTAGATATGGTACCGTTTTGATCAGCTCACTATTGTAGTCACATCTCAAGTTGCAAAACAAAACGTGTACGAAACTGGGTTGGCCCAGAGTTTTTCTAGACCATGGATTGTACGTACGCAAGTACACCCGCACTTGTAATCTCCAGTGCAAAAGTATAAAGACTTCCCAGTCGAAGACCGATATACTCAACTGCATGTAGCAAGCAAACAACCAAGATCACGATGGTGACCTATGAACTACCCTTTGCAGAATCGCTGTGTGGTTATCCCGTTCGTTTTATTTTGAATAATTGTTTATGCAAATTTACTGATCTTCGTGGAAAAAGTCATCCCCTGTGAATTAAACTCTTCTTAAACTTTGGCCTCCGGATATTTGGGAGTTGGATGCGGTATTGCAAAACATTTTCCCGTGAACGGAATGACCAAATTGCCAAGTTTTGCGATTCTCGCCTGCTTATGCAGCATGAACAGAAAACGGTTATGCTGGTGAACGCGATTGTTGACGCAGTTTGTTCATGAGCACTGGCGATTGTACTGTGTAGTATGTGGACTATGCAAGGGTTGCTGCTAGCCTATGTGCTTATCAGTTATCCGGAGCTGTTTGGCCTTTTTACTGGAAGCTTCCTCGAAGGTTCCACTAAACCAAAATGTCCTTCAAACTTCACGCTTATACATTCCCAATAGTCACTTTCTGCAACAACCCCGGAATATGACCTGGATCCCAACAATGCAACAAGATTGTACGCTGCCATCTTGGTCAAACATAGTTAACGATATTGCCTACTGAATTTCTAAACATTCATTTCATTTCGTGCTAGTTTCAGTCTATGAAGCTTCTTCGTCAACGACTACCCCTGGCACTGTCCCTGAAATCCAGGTGCCTGGAGGCATAATGTTCGAATATCGTATGGCTGAGACACTTGGAACTAGGTTTTCCATAGTTGTCGGCCATCCAAGCCAAGCTTGTTGCTGATTTGAATGGTCTGTTGGAGGACGGATCATCCATTTCAGTTAAAAAGAGACGGAGTGGTTCAGGGAAGAAGCCCCGGCATAGTTGCCAGACTGTAACTTGCAATGGGGCTTTGATTTTCAGGGAGTTCCTTGTCCCACCTGAAAACAAAAACTGAAATATCACGTGCGTCGAAGTATGGTAAACACGTCAGCCAGCAGTGGCACTTACAGTCACAATAGATTAACCGTCTACTGACCTTATTTTCCATCGTCCACGGATTTCCATAGGCTTCCAAGGATATCTTTGGAACACAACCATGTTTCAGAAAGCATAAGCAGTAACTTTGCTGGGATATATTTCGACATGTAAACCGTTACCATATTCGTTGCCCCTATTTTCTCTCAGTGCATTCCGACCGATCTACAGAACTGTTACATGCATTATATTCGATTATACCAAGGCATCGGTATGGACAAGCGACGTATGTTCTTCCCAGAAGATCTGAGCAAAACACGATACGAAATGGTCACTAATGCCGTGGTGATACAGTACTCCGGCTGGGTTGCCCTGGAGCCCATTATCATCAAAGTGAACTATAAAACGTAATGCACAATATATGTCTATTGTTTGTCTGCGTATTGGATGTCAACCCTATCGTGAATGCAAATGAATTGCACACCTCATACCCACTGGATTGCACACATTGAATCTTCCACTGTACATCTACTTCATACATTTGACCTAAACTATAAAGTTAAACCTGTAAGTTGTGAACATTCGTTACAAGAATCTATGGTGAAAACATGAATTTGCACGACTGTCTCAACTGTCTACAGATTATGCTATTGACGGAACGTTTATGAACAGTCATGGCCTCATGTAGATTCCTTGTCTTCCGGAACAGAAGGTGAGGGAGCAAGGGAATATTGCAATCCCCATTAGTTTCCGTGAATTTGATTCAACACACCCCTCGAAGAGGGAGGATTTAGTCTAATAGGTTGACCTGTTTTGTCCTCGTGGTCTAAGATGTTAATCAAAACGTCGTACGTTAGCCTTTTGCAGGCAAATTTCCGTGTTCCCAACTACTGTCTTACTGATAGCATTAATAAAAACACGGCAAAAAACATTCAGAGTAAAATCACGTGGCAAGCGAGCTCGTACTCAGTAATGCATGATCAGTCGTTAAGCCACTGCAAATACGACTAGTACTAACTGCGTTGGGGAAGTATGATAACATAAAATGGTAAGAAAACCCGTTTTCAGTGGTTTATGATCACGTCATTACATCACACCAAACGTGACTAGTCTCAACCGGGATAACGGAGAGTGGCTAAATGAAGTAAATACGTCAAAAGTGGAAAAAAGGAAAAGGTGCACATATATGATCCCTATTTAACCGCGGATCAGAAAAATGGGAGTCATTAGTTTAATTGTTCTCCCTTTGATAGGTGGGGGAGTGGGGGCAGGGAAGCTTCAGTGCTTGAACGAACTGTTTCTGGGCCCACAGCAAAAGATCAATTAGTCGCATGCTCATAGCTTCCGCCAATGAGAGGACCAAACACTCGAGCAGTTTCAGTGTCTGCTTGAAACTTTGTAGATGGAGCGGAACGCATCGATCACATTCACCGTCCGGTTCAACTGAGTAATGTGTAAACAGACAATAACGGTAATCGCGTTGAGTTCTCCAGTACTCAGACAAACTGGATGACGTACACAGAAGCATTCGGACAGCCGCCTGGATCTGCGGCCTACATACACTGTTCCACTGGATCAAGTGAACGGGTGCACACAGAAAGAAGTTGCGTAGTCTGAAACTCTATCCTTCAGTCGCAAGTACAATGATGGTTTGCACGCAAAACATATTTGCAGCTTCTAACAAGTCTTATGAGCCTGACCTGGTAGACGGTGATATGATGTAATACCATGCTTATAAGTCACTGAAAGCGAGCATGTTCTTTCTTGGTGTTATACTCGAAGCGTTATTACATATAAAAATAATCAGGATTGGAAGTAATCACTTGTTAGGTTAAAAACTTACATAGTAAGCAAGAAAAAGTTAATCCGGTTCTAAATGACAGGTTCTTTCATGGTGCAGTGATAGTAGTACAAAGCTAACCTAATCCTTAGATCTGCAAAATCCAGTAGTCGACTTGATGAGTGGTTTGTTTTCTTGACGCAGTGGATAGAAGCTCGCAGGTGTAAAGTTATTTCTCTTTAAGTGGTGCTGTCAAATGACGTTGCGGATGATCGACCATTTCAGTTGTCAGGCTAGTGAAGCACTTGGTTCCCATGGCATAGGAATAAAAATTAACTTGTAGTGACAAGGGAATCGATTTCGATGACTGGAGTGGGTGATGGATTTCTGTCACTTTTTCTCTAGTGCGTAGTAAACCCATAGATATTTAAAATGATTAGATCACTGAGGTTAACAACGCTAACTGCGTAGTGCGATATCTCATCGGTGAATGCTAAACGAGAAGCGAAGGGTGTTGTGAATTTAGTAAAGCATGAAGTGAACAAAGAAGGTCGAAAAAAGAGTAGGTGTTTGTCAAAGCTCTCCAGATTGAAACCTTGCTTCAGAAGGCCGGAAAGGATGCAGCTGAGCAACACATCAATATGAGAAGAGCATCAGGAAGGGGAAAATTTGAAGTAACTAACCGCGGCATTCAGCAGTACAGTTTGGCATGTTTGCAAGCATGTAGGCTGCATTGTCACAATGCGGCCATCCAAGGGCAATTTCCATCATGAAGCAACATCCCGATTAAAGCCCAGATAACTGACACGACTGCCTCGGAAGCAAAATTTTAATGTAAGTCAAGCAAAATCTTTTCGCAACTGCCAGCAACTGGTGAAAATACATCCAGGACCTCAATGTTCAAACTTAAGAACTGCTTGAATAACTGAACATTCTATGTGAACAGAAGTCTCATTGTTTATTTATACATTGGCTTGATACCGAACCGGTTCAGCAAATTCAGACACCCCATGTAAAAATGATAATGGAATTTTAATAAGTGAACAATGAAAAGGGGCAGTGAATCTCCCGTGCGTCTTCCGGAATTGTTGACGAGAATTTTGAAGTGTATCGTGCAAGTGATTTCTGTTTCCTTGCAGATGTAGTTAGATAGTTAATCAGGGACATTTAAAACGGTCAATGTTTGCATGCCTTTGAAGAGAAAGATGTCAAGCTATGAAATCGCGGAACACAGTGGTGAGATTGCCACTGCTGTGTCGGAAGCAAGGGGCACACAAATGTCACATGTTGCAGCTTTTCAACACTTGCAACTGAAGACCATAAACACACCCCAGGGAATACACCGTGCGCCACACGTGAACAAGCAGACAAACAGGTGCCAAAAAACAGCTTCTAGCCGAACTTTAGATGGAGTCACAATAAATGCTTAATCCGCGCCCTCATACGGTTGGTCAGCTACGTGCATGCTTGATTGATAACATCTAAGACACCCGCTGTGTGCTTTCGGGGAAATCATGACCATTCATTCATCCAAAAACTAACTTCGGACAATCTGACCTTCTCGTGAATGATAGCTTTAAATGGTAGAGGAAAAACCTCTAAATGTTTTATTGTTCTTAAACTCCTTTTCATTCATACTCATCACTGACGGTTCAGGTGGAATTTCAATATTCACTTCAAACCACTCATAAGTAACTAAACAGTGTTAGTAGTAGAAGGTAGAATGTTTTCATCAAATAATTCACCATGATATCATCGTTCAAATCATCATTAGGAAACCATGAAGCACTGCACAGCTGTCTAATCCTTAGTAGGAATCATCAGCAAATTATATCAACCATGACCGGACAGGGACGCGAACCCGGGACGAACGAGTCTGAGTTGAAAGCCTTGGCGAATAATAATGGCTAAGGCTGAAACAGCTGTACAGTGCTTCCATGATTTCTTAATGGTCAGTTGACATCACACGGTGAATTATTTGATGAAAACTAAACACCAGTTTGATTATTTTTACGATGCTCTCGATTAGGTAACCGTTTGTGGTGCCAGTCAACGTATCAAGTCAAAAACGTGGTTAGATGTAATGAAATGCCATGAATATTTCTTTAGACCGCGTTTGATAGCTATTGTGTTAACCGCGAATGTTTCTGGCCTCCTACGCAAATTATTTGATTAGATTTCCATGAATGAAAATTTATCCTGCCACAGTTCGAAATTGAGTGAATTCCTGAGACCAAGATGGAAACCCGCAATCCTATATTAAGCGGAGGTGATGGAGTAGGCAAGCGATTCAATATGAAATAAGTTGAAATTCAACATATAGAATGACTGGTTGCAGCAGATTTATGACCCCTCTTAAAGATTCAAGATTGCGGTGCTTATCAATTTTGCAATGCTTCATTGATGAATTCGGTCAATTACGTCGCATGGTTTGCAGGTGTCAGCGGAATCCTGAGATCATCCTTCTGCAATACTCTTTGGGTTTCGCATTGCTTTTTCTGTGCGACGATTGGTTTTAGTTTTTTCATTATTCCATACAGAAACTGTGTGAAACAACCATTTTGTAAAGGATCCAGGAAGTACACCAAACGCCTAAAATGTGGAGTGATTACCCAAAAAGAATTCTGGTCAGTTCTACTCTGGAAATAGTTATTCTTCTTTTCATAGACTACTAAGAATTGTTCCAGTTGTAATCGAAGTGTGTGCGAAAATGTGCAAGTAGTTACCCAAAATACCTCTACTTCCTAAGCAGGGTTAGCAGACCCGACAAAATAACATCGATGTTCACTGCAAGTCGAACTCTGTTTGTTTGTTTGTTTGAATGACCATTGTTTTTTAAATATAACTTTGCCACATCTAGCGTCGTTGAATCTATCAAAATTCAGCTTAACTGTGATTCTGGATATAAATCAAGTGGATAGGCGAACGGTGTTTTGAAAATTTTCACTTGTTCACCTCATCTGAATGTTATTTTCCGATCACTTTGGTTGTTTCAATTAGCAAAACCCGGATAGAGCGCTGTTCAACCGGGAACATCCAAAAATAAAGAGAAACACTATACTGGTGTTCACTCATGAATAAGATGAGTTTATACATACTGAATAAGGGGTTAGTTTTGCAAAAAATGTAACGAGCATTTTCCGAACAAGCATTCTGCTTATAAAACAGCGGAAAAATCTATTTGTACCAAGGTCACGTGGACAGCATGGGCCGCGATTAAATGGAGTCTTAGTAAATGGCCACCTCTCCACATGGGTACTTCAGCATGGTTAGGAGATCCATCTTTCTCTGACACTGCCGCCACCAGAACCTCAGGTAGTGTCAGCCGTCCGATTTGAAATAACTGGAACGTATATGATTTTGAATAATTACAAAGAGCACCACCATTATTTACAAAAACCCTGGTTCGTTTTTCAAGTCCACTTAAGACTGTTTGACAGGTGTTCGAAACCTAGCGTTATCTTAGTTTCACTCGTAGATTACAGCTGCAGAACATCCTAAGTAACTCAGAGGTTAAGCGGAAGGGACTAGGCCTTAATGTCCAATCCTTAGAAGAGGCTCCAAGTTCAATTAAGTTTACGTGGTTGGAATATGTTTTGTATATGCTCACAGAAAGATTCCTTTGCTGTGAGTTGCTCTGTGAGGCAAGTTGTGATCTGAAAATGGGTCCATACGGTTAGTCTATGAGAGGATGAAGAAAGTATGAAAGCTGTAACCAGTGGACTGGCTCGTGCAGGTTTACCTGAACTGGCAATCTGGTGTCCTTGAGATTTCCCTCCCAAGTGGTGATACGTATCAGTGCCGTAGTCAGTGGCGTTCTTGAATTCGAAACTTTTCGCCTCTTACGTAATTCTTTAATTTATTGACTTAGAGTTGGTTTCACCAGTTCTCGCTGTTTTTTCACTCTGGTTTAGACGATGTTCCGAGGTAGCAACCAAAACCAGAGAACATCAGCGCAAGATTAACGACTGTAAAACTGAACTCAGCTGACCTGATTGCGTATTTAGTTTGCAGAGTGAGTACTAAGATCGAGACAGCAAAACTGCATCAACACTGTATTGATATGACTCACCAAAAAGCTATACAAAAAAGCTATATGATCAGGTCATACACTAAAAAGGGGTTTAAATAACCATATCATTTTGCTAGTGAAATTTGGCCATGGCAGACCTGTTGTTCCTAATGAACGAGATTCTGTGCATGTCTAATTTGATCGTTCTCACTGAAAAGGGGTTCCGAATGGTGAAAGGATTTGGCTAACGACTTGCGACTGGATGCCACAACGAATTTTTATACTTTGCAATATCTTACAGATCGAATCTTTGACTATAGACTTCAGAGGTGACCTTCCAGGATAACAGGGTATTGTATATCCATAAAGGCCCATGTATTATGATAGACTTTCGACGAATTTCGTGGGGGATCTGTAAGAGATCAAATGAGTGCGAAAAGCTACATTTCTTTTGCTTCTTTGCTCTTTCTTCGGCTTTGTTTTCCTCAGTTTTGCAATGATTGCAATGGTAACTGAACTGCTATCAAATGTATGCTAAATCCGACAATACGACGAACACGATGCGAATCTCTGCGCCTTCAGTAAACTGCGCGAAATGCTTCCGGTCCACCTGTTCTTCTATATTTCTAATAAAACGCTAAATGTTGTACCCGCATCACTCTGTCTTTCGAGTATGAGATTTGTCCAACAGCTGAAGTGCTAGGGTTGATCGATACAAATCCCCTCTGGTCGAATTTCTATTGAACCTGTCCGAAAAACCTCCTCGAATTTTTGAACCTAAATTTGTCTGAATCGCGTACTTTTCCACCAACACGAAGTCAAGAAACCAGCTGATTTTAGCCTGGTCAAATGTGGTTGTCTGACTCATTATTCAATCACGCACAGGGGTCAGCTCAGAGACCTTCAGTTTCCTTCAGACGAAACTACATCCCCGGGGGATTACCACCAGTAACCTTCTATGCGGTGAGCAGAAAAAGTTCACCGCAATGAAAGAACTGATATGAATCAATACTATTTTGCTGTCGAAACACTCAACACAAGCATACTGCAACGGTGTGTGGCTCAATTAAATCATGTCGGTGATTATAGGCGACCAGCAGACCAGTGGTTTTCAGCTGTTAATCGCTATGTCAAAAGTATTTTACACCAAAAAGATTAATCTACAGTAAGAATGCACATTGCACTATGGAGGTTGCTCCCACTGATGTTGCATATTTAAGAACCAGATCAATTGACTTCCGGATCTAGGTTTATTTTTCTGAGATTTGTATAGTGACATTTTTAAACTTAATTTCACTAGTTAGTGCCGGTTTTCACTCATGTCAAGGCACCGTGTATGCGCGTTCCTGATGGCTCTTGAAACAGATGAGGAGGCTTCCCAGTGGTTCTACAGATCTCAGGTTTTAGCCGGACAGTATTACTGCGGTCGAAATCATAGCACATTCAAATCGGATATATCTTACCAATCAACTTATGATATGACTGAACACCACAAAATTTATAAACCTCGGCTGTACAGGGGCTCCCGTGGATGAACTAACTGTTCACTGTGAGAAACGATCAGTTCGAGGAAAGTGTGTTGTTTCCATCCAAAAATCAGTGAGGAAATTGCACCATATCGAGTGATGCTCCGGTAAACGTGAATGTGCAGCCTTCTGATGGTCTACAATACTCAGTCGTCTAGGCGAGTGTTCACTCCTAGTTGGTAAGTACGCACTTCACCCGATGGCACCTAGGAAACCGATTGCAGTATTCCTCCATGAGGAAGCAATTATCAACTGTACGATATTGGCAAGTACACAAATGATAGACATGCTTCTGCTAAAAATGAATGCATGGAAACCTCGAAAATGACAGCAAAAAAATACTTAATGTAGTAAATCGTTTAAAACAAGCCTTGATAGATTCTGCGGGCATTTTTTTGCATGAGCCGACTGAAAAACGTCCCCAGTATTTACGTATTCACCAGAGCATAAGTCTACTCAACAGAATTGGAGGAGGCAATGCTTTATGGTGGTATCACTTGATGTGCGTCACTCGATATCTAGCAGCAGCACCCACTTGAAATTGGTCAACATCAAGACGTACTCTATTTTCTAATCGTAATTTATTCGATTACCAAATCGAGAAAAATTACAATCAGCCGTTGGGTAGATGGTCCATTCTTGTTCTACTAGGCCTAGGGCACCACGTAAAATGTTGCTCATTTCGGTCTGTTCCCATAGTCTACTAGCATAGCTTTACGAATATTTTTGAAAGGTAATCAAAAATTTTCAGAAAAGTATTTTGTTCTTTCAGTGAATAGTTCCACGCTTCTTCAGGCTGTTATAGTTCTTTGTCTTTATTTCGCTCTTGTAGCGGTTTTCTTCTCTTCGCATTTCCCTCTGCTGCACTCTTTATGGTACCGTGATCACATGATATAATTCCATTCAATGAGAACCACAGTGTTATCTGTGGCTATTCAGTCCGCGTGTTTGTGGCGTTCCAGGATGGTTTTTAGTCTCCACTCAGTTTTAACCCTACCTCATGTTTTTAGCCTGCATGCCTTCTGATACCTGAAACACACTGTACTTCTGTCGGGTCAGAAACTGATACTTTAGGGTTTTCAACGAGTAATGCATCACCTACTGGTGTGATATATTATCTGTTCGACTCGAATCACCACTGCTTCCTGTTGGTGGGTTGCTGTCTCCCAACGTGAACGGCTTTATCAGCAAGGAATGGGGTGTTCATTCACCACTTGGCAGTTTGTTCATTATGCGGAACTCAATGAATATTGAAGCCTTCATTGACGTGGATGATTTAAACAGGCTAGGAACACGCGGTCACACAGTGTGATACACGTCTAATGAGTTGACTTGAGGTGAAAGAAAAACGAGCTGATTTCACGCATTGGCTGACCAGGGAAGGACAGGAAAATGTTCGGCTGTACATCGATGAAACGAAACTAAATATTTGATGCTCCTAATCGGCTCAAATGGAAACCTGTCCAAATCTTGTAGTCGCTAAGAGTATTAAGACCAGAATAGTGTCCTCTAGTACTTCTATGAGTTCCGGATTATTTCCGGTCTTATTTCAATCACTTTTCAAGGATAATCCCATTTAAAATTCATAAGGAACTTAGAAATAACGCTAAACACTAATCTTTGCTGCTTATTTCATTTTGCCTATGGAGTTTTCACTTTGCAATGTCGATATTAACTTTTTCGTCAGTCGCTGCACCATGGAGTTTACTTTATTTTTCCTCTTCTCCTTCAAAGTTATACTAGTCCTACTTCAATCTTATCACGGAACCGTTCCGGTATTATTCAAAATCTTCCACTTGTTTAGTCTAAAAAATTCTTTTCAGGTAATTTGCTGCCCCCTTCTGCAATGACGGGTCATTTTAACTCTCCCCAGAATATGCATTGCGACAGATAGTGATCTACCTATGACTATCAATGTTTAAAATGCTGCGCAGACATCACGGTTTATTCTTTGACCCGTCGGTTTTCAAGTACACTATTGAGAGCTCGAATGTGTTTGCAGAATGCAGGTTTAACGTCCGCCTTACGGTTATCCTCTTTCATCTTTTTAGTCTACATCCTTTGTTGATGAAATGATAGTGTACTTCAATACCACGAGGAGGATCGCAGCCAGCAGAGGGCTGCCAAGTGGGGAAGTTGACCGGCAGTGGAAGGATTCGAACGCGTGACCTTCAGGTCCAAACCCCATGACTCTGTCCGCTTGACCACAGCCAACAAGCTCTACCGTAGATAACGAGGTAGCATTTGTTCGATTCAGCTTGTTAAATTGATCAGCGGTGTTGGTGACGTACTCAAAAATGACTGTAAAGAAAGTTAAAATTTCCGGTTCAGTATTTTGTTACCCACACCCGGTTTTTCTAACTACAGCACAGCCATCTTTGGCTAGTAAAACGATGATCAAAGAGTCAGTCATCGTTGGATAGCACGCAGCTTGCCTTGGCATCCGTTTGTTTTTCTTCTTCAACGCATACTTGCTTTGTTGTCCACATCTCCCTGGATTGCACTCGATGAACAATTATGTTGTTAAAACATGGGCCTCAGGTTGGCCTAAGCCTGAGAATATGGCACAGTATCAACAGCGATATGGAATTTGCTATGGTTGGGCTAATAAGTTAAGGAAGTGTCAAAATAGTCTGTTTACAATACCTTCTGCGTTCTACGCAGTCAGCAACATGAACGATTATCAACAATACAACAAATCTAAAAAACAGCACCATGTGCGTATTGGTAGCCAACGGGGTTTATATTCCTTCTTGAAATCTGAACGTCTACAGTTGCTTTCGTTGTCTAGGCAGCTGGTGAATGGGATCAAAACTTTCCACACCTGAATACAACAAAAGAGCGAACTTTGTATGTTTACTGTCCTGCGTTATATTAGGTAGGATACAATTGCTAGCGATCTCAGCGACTGAACTTAGTGTGTAAAAGCAAATATCAAATTCAATGACCACCCAGTAGTCGCGCATCCATTGCTAACTGGTACTCATGAATGTTAATCGATGCGCCAACAGGAACCCTGAAGACCAACCCTATGTTTCGTTCGATGTTTTTATTTGCTTTTGCAAGAAAATTACTGATGCGCTTGTGTAAGTCAAACAAAGATCAGGAAAGTTTTTCATGAGGCATTATCAGGAGCACAAATTCGCCAAAATACATCGTGATGGGGAAGCCGTCCCGAACCATTGCCGATGCAGCGAAGCAAAGCATTTTGCGAATTTTACTATGCTTCATTTTCTTATTCAAATGCACAAACACGGTTATCTGGTTCGATGAAGAAAACTGACCAACTAGAATCGTGTCAGTTCGAGCACCCAGTCAGGTCCCGCCAATGCTGTTACCTTAGGCGGCAGTCGGTAAATTGTTGTCTCCTACCTAGTTACCGTGCACGGGATTTTTACAACACACGATTCAATGCCTCCTAAATTTTAAGGCCCTTGACCACGGGTTCCTTAATTAGTACAGCGCGCCTTGAAGACTAAAGATCAACACTCAGTGAACTGTCTTCAGCCAGGCAAAGGTGAATATCATAGGGGAACAGGGTGTGAACCAACAGGTGGGAAAAGATAAGGATGCTGTTGTAGTCAACACACGGAACATAGTCTAACTGTACAAACGCACGTGTTTTCAATCATTCTGATCCGACAGTAAATAATAACACGATCGTCACTGTTCACAGTTCACTGCCATATCCTCCAATGTCTCCAGCCAGCTAGTTGAAGAGTCTTTCGGACCTCAACCACGAAGACCAGAGACACCTACTTTACCTTAGTTCGCTGTACATTTTCTCATCCCACGTTGCCACGTCATTCGTTGACCTTCACATGGCTTCTTCCATTCCTTGGGAGGAACACAAAATAGGGCACGGTATGGTAGACGAGTGTTCGCCAAACACAACGCATGACCCAACTAAGTTTCATACGCTGAGATAAAACATTATGAGAACCGGAACCTAGTATTAGATTCCTGACCTCCACATTACTCACCCGGTCACACCATTTAATCCTACGTTGATACTAGAGGGGTGTCAAACTGAAGAAGTGTTCATTTCGGAACTCTACCCCTAGCACTTGACTAAATGGTCTAACCTACAAGGCAGCAGGATGACCTGAGGGTCATGCAACCCACTACGAACCAGTGACTGATTGGCCAATTCATGACCCCTTAAGATTGGGCCAGACATCCTGGGTGCCAAGTACACCTTTCTTCTATGGATACCGGTGAGCATACACCCGTATGCTTCGTTCGACGCCCACAGTTAGTTCGGAATCAGAATTTAAACATCTCCCATACACCGATTATCAATGATCAGTCAATTTGGTGCAGGGCGCCGGGCGTTCACCTTCCTTCTCGCACTTTAGCAGGAACACCTCCCCGAGAATAGGACTTCCTCAGCAGGAGCTATTTGAGATGCCGGTCATCTGGGAGCATTTCGAGAGGCTTTCAGGGTGACTAGCCAACTCAGAGCCCGAAATACCCGCCCCGCCTCGATCACGCTGGGGCATTTCGGGGCCATGACTCGGTAAAACTTGTGTGGCACATCCCAAAGCACTAGCTTTGGTGCTGCCCTTTGCACTGGAAACAAAAACACATTTTAACGATGCGAAACTACACACAACAGGTCCGGATAGTGCAAACATTAATATGGTAACATGTTAAACGTGGTGGGGGTCGAGCTTTTCAAAGACATTCTTCACACACGAGTGTAGCAGAAGAGGCATGTGCATAGGCACAAGCGCACACCACACGAAGGGGGGCCGACAGCTGACTCTCAAACTTGAGGCCGTTCAGAACCAAATAAGGTCTCAGATCAGATGTGGCAACGAGCAGGGAGACAGCGAGTTGCCGTCTGCCACCAGAGGTTGAAATGACCGGGGACGTTTTCCACTACTGTTTAACTCAAATTGCAGCGACTGAAACGTAGTTCACGGACGGATTCCGTCGGCGTCCATGGCTCACCGACCTCGACATCGTTTAGAGGACAGGTGGATGAGATCGATAAACTAAAAAGTGCATTGTTTTCATGCCTTCCAAAGATGAACTCCATTGGTCCAAGATGAAATTATCCGTATCAGAGACATGGATGACGACCTGACGAAGTCCAGTTTTATCAAACCAATGGACATGTTTACCTGGTTACGCCCCATGTTCTTTTAGTTCCAAGAACAGGGCACTTTGAAGTATAACCTGTCGGAAATAGTTAACCAGTTTAAGAAAAAAATAAATGGACATAAAGATCGAGTACCCATCGATCCTTGCTACGTTAGAAAGTATTGTCAAATCTCACTGGGCAGCTACCGGTCACCAAAGCTGTGAAGTCCTCAGCCTGAAGGATACTGCTAAGTCAAGTTTGAATGAGGCATGGTAACACAGCTCATCATCACATTTCCATACATTTTTTTTCTTTTATTACATCCGTAGAGCATCTAGACAGTAGAACGGGGACATGTCGTCAGTCCTAAAGCTCACAGCACTTAAGAGAACTAGCAACCACTACTCTGGAACCGGATAGGGGAGAGGACCACAAAAGGTCAGAAGTCATTGGCCCTACCTGCAGTCACCATCGGGATAATCTGACCAACAAACGAAACCCATCCGAGAGATGCGAGACACCTACCTTAATTAGCCCATACATAAACAGGGAACGATCTTTAAGCAGTACCGACGAGTCAACAGATAAAATGGTTCACAGTATTCGACTTTCGCGGATGAAATCGAAGGACGTAACACAATGCAACAAATAGTGAAGCCCGAACCATCGACCAACGGACGTTATCTTGAAAAGAAAAAAATATGCTCAAACAAACGTTACTTTTCTTGGAATTGCAATATTTCTGAAATAGCTGGAAACAATATTCGTACTGACAGTTTTGTGCATACGAATAGTGCACTTTGTAACTAGTACCAGGCAAAAAATGAAGCCCGAAAGGAACAAACAAACGAACGAACTACAAACAACGAATAAAAAGATAAGGAAAAAAGGAAAAGCAAGACAACTAGAAGAAAAATGTCAGTAAGCGATGAGTAACAGAAACTTCGCACAGGAAAGTCAGGATGAGATTAGACCAAATCCCAACTACATGCCAATCATATCGCAAAAAGGGCGTCGCTGACAAGGGGAATGAATCGGAAACGAGAACGAAGTAAACATTCACGAGTTTTTGACCAGCACGTGAAATATAGGAAAAAACAACGCGCTGAAAAATGCAGAAGCACGGCAATGAGAAATCCGATAGAAAGAAATATTAATGATAATATGGTGGATATGAATATGGATTACGATAGTCATATCAACACGCTAATCCATGGGATGTGGAGACGGGATAATGCGCCTAGGATTTGGCCAAAAGAGATCTGGTAACCAGGATAAGGAACTGTGGATCAAACGATGCAGACCTCGAAGAATCTAAACGGGAATAAGTAGAATCAACGAGAATGCGAGGAGTCACGGAAGGGGGAAACAGACAGAGATACCAAGAAACCTACTAAGATTGTCTGGTTGAAAAATAATTCAAATCAGCAAAAAAACGTCTGATAAAGAGAAAAACAAAAAAGCAAAAAAACTAGTCATTCATTCTATACGAAACATCGTCAGACGGATATATTGCCATTCATTTTTACAAGGCTATAAAAGGTTTATGAGGATAGAGCAATCCAGGGGAATAACGAAAAAGGATACATAGTGTCGAGAACAAGATTAAACAAATTAAGCTTAAGAAGTGGGACCGGAGACGACAAAAGTGACGCGATACGTCAAGTGAAAAGCATGATCTGGGGAGATCGCTGAACAGTTTGAGGACTTAGTAAGACTCCACTTAATCCACGTCATTCAGGCTTTCCAGTCGTGATCTAGAACAGTGCGATTCACCAGCACTCCCCGTACCTGAAGGCGAACTTATACCATCTGTCTCAGTCGCGGTAGAGCCAGGAGCTTGCCGGGACATCGGCTGTTTGGAGGAATCAGCCTGTGGTGCATCGTCGGTGTTAGGAACTAAGTTGGATGTCGCCGTCAGAGGGCAAGGGGTTAAAGCTGAACCACCTGAGGGAGACGCAGGCGGATCCGGGGTCCAGTAATGTTCTCCGTTTGCTATCGGGGTATCACCTACAAACCGGAATAAAGTAAACGAGACGCTACAGGTTATTCAGTCCTCTGTTTTGACTGTTACTTGTGGAAGATTTGAGTGCTGGGAAACAGTTCAATGTGATACGTACGCTAAGCTACATAAACAACACCGGTTTTTGAGAGAACAAAAGGCACAAACGTCATTGAGGATGTAGGCACAAACACATGACTATACTGAGCGCATCGTGTGGAGTCAACCTTAACAAAGCATTAGGTAGAGTGGATACCTGAGCTACTGAGTTCCGTTAGTAACCTGACCCCTTGGAGGAATTTGGGGGAAATTCTGCATTGTTTGGAAAATTACATGGTCTTTTCATGTAGAAAAATTTTAAAGGGATAAATCATCTTCTCGCTGCACAATTAATGAACGACGGCATCTTTGTTATGCCTACAGCTATTTACTAATATGAGAGTATTGATAGTGTTAAATGTACAGCGTTCAGAAGACCTGGTCAACATTGAAAATGACTACACAAACCTTTGCTCGCTCTTCTCCCAGCAGACTTGGGCCACATGCTTCCAGCTGCGCACAATTTTATGAACACAGTGTACTTAAGTAATACTCATAGGGCTCAGGAAGTTGTGAAACAATAATCCATATGGTTCGTCTTTATCTGGTAATCCGCTTTTGAGGCAAAAGCTAACCTCAATCGCTATAGACACCAGAATTAATATATACTTACACAGAAGTAATCCAGATAACAATGAACACAAGGTTTATGCACACCGATCGATTGACCATTTTCAATAATTTATGAAGATTTCCATTCAAATCCACACAAATATAGAGCAGGTTGTCTAATTGTTCACTGCTTTATGTCCTATCACAGATTCGTTATGGCATGCTTTATGCACGATTGCAGTGGAAGGGGTATATCCCACGGCCACTAGGGCACACCACCAGGGAGGACGGCGGAGCCATCCACCATAGCTCTCAAAATTGGAGTGGGACATAACTAACAATAGGTGGTCATTAGGCTCAGGTGCGGTAACGAGGCCGGCGACAGCGAGCCCACCAATTTTTAACGAATAGCTTCTTCTTTGCCACAGAACAAACATTTTTCCCCGCTTAAGCGCCAGGAGTTTTAAGTGCTGAATGGCTTACTGAATGCGATCTGGGGCCTTATTTTTCGCGTAAAAAAGGTGAAAGAGATTCGTTTATTTCCATTTATCAAGATCTTTCTATAAGATAAACTAGCCAGGGCAAGGCCTCACTGATACCACTGCCGCTTTTCCCGAAGGTTACCATTTCTCCTATAACAAAAGAGCGAATATGCAATGGGGAAACAAGGAGTGGATCCTACATAGCGTGGGGAACAAGATAAGGAGTGCTTTGTAGTCACACCACGGAAACATAGGTCTAACTGTACAAACGCCACGTGTTTTTCAATCATTTCGTGGATCCCGGACCCACAAAGTAAATAATAACACGATTCTGTCACTGTTTCAAAGTTCCTGCCATATCCTTCCCAATGTCTACTCCAGCCAGCTAGTTTGAAGAGTCTTTTCGGACCTCAACCACGAAGACCAGAGACACCTACTTCACCTTAGTTTTCGCAGCTGTACATTGTTCTCAATTTCCCACGTTGCCACGTATTTCGTTGACCTTTCACATGGCTTCTTCCATTTCCTTTGGGAGGTAACACAAAATAGGGCACTGTATGGTAGACGAGTGTTTGCCAAAACACAACGACTGACCCAACAAGTTTTCATCGCTGAGATAAACAATTTTAAATGCAGGAAAAAAAAACCGAACCTTAGTATTAGATTCCTGACCTCCACATTAACTCACCCGGTCACCATTTAATCTTAAGCGGTTGAACTAGAAGGGTGTCAAAACTGAAGAAGTGTTCATCTTCGGAACTCTACTTCCCGTCTTACCCTAGAGCCCACTCTATAGCTAAAAATGAGTCTACCACCTACAAGGCAAGCACGCACAATGCACGGCTCGTAGCAAGCAGTTCCATCTCACGGCAACCCACTACGAACCAGTGACTGATTGGCCAATTCATGACCCCTTAAGATTGGGCCAGACATCCTGGGTGCCAAGTACACCTTTCTTCTATGGATACCGGTGAGCATACACCGTATGCTTCGTTCGACGCCCACAGTTAGTTCGGAATCAGAATTTAAACATCTCCCATACACCGATTATCAATGATCAGTCAATTTGGTGCAGGGCGCCGGGCGTTCACCTTCCTTTCTCGCACTTTAGCAGGAACACCTCCCCGAGAATAGGACTTCCTCAGCAGGAGCTATTTGAGATGCCGGTCATCTGGGAGCATTTCGAGAGGCTTTCAGGGTGACTAGCCAACTCAGAGCCCGAAATACCCGCCCCGCCTCGATCACGCTGGGGCATTTCGGGGCCATGACTCGGTAAAACTTGTGTGGCACATCCCAAAGCACTAGCTTTGGTGCTGCCCTTTGCACTGGAAACAAAAACACATTTTAACGATGCGAAACTACACACAACAGGTCCGGATAGTGCAAACATTAATATGGTAACATGTTAAACGTGGTGGGGGTCGAGCTTTTCAAAGACATTCTTCACACACGAGTGTAGCAGAAGAGGCATGTGCATAGGCACAAGCGCACACCACACGAAGGGGGGCCGACAGCTGACTCTCAAACTTGAGGCCGTTCAGAACCAAATAAGGTCTCAGATCAGATGTGGCAACGAGCAGGGAGACACGCGAAGTTGCGTCCTGCACCAGAGGTTGAAATGACCGGGGACGTTTTCCACTACTGTTTAACTCATTGCAGCGACTGAAACGTAGTTCACGGACGGATTCCGTCGGCGTCCATGGCTCACCGACCTCGACATCGTTTAGAGGACAGGTGGATGAGAATTCGATTAAATCTAACAAAGTTGCATATTGTTGTTCATGCCTTCCAAAGATGAACTCCATTGGTCCAAGATGAAATTATCCGTATCAGAGACATGGATGACGACCTGACGAAGTCCAGTTTTATCAAACCAATGGACATGTTTACCTGGTTACGCCCATGGTTCTTTTTATTTCCAAGAAACGAGGGCATTGACAGAGTTAAGACCTGTCGGAAATAGTTAACCAGTTTAAGAAAAAAATAAATGGACATAAAGATCGAGTACCCATCGATCCTTGCTACGTTAGAAAGTATTGTCAAATCTCACTGGGCAGCTACCGGTCACCAAAGCTGTGAAGTCCTCAGCCTGAAGGATACTGCTAAGTCAAGTTTGAATGAGGCATGGACCACAGCTCAGTCACAACAATTCCTCCATACATTTTTTTTCTTTTATTACATCCGTAGAGCATCTAGACAGTAGAACGGGGACATGTCGTCAGTCCTAAAGCTCACAGCACTTAAGAGAACTAGCAACCACTACTCTGGAACCGGATAGGGGAGAGGACCACAAAAGGTCAGAAGTCATTGGCCCTACCTGCAGTCACCATCGGGATAATCTGACCAACAAACGAAACCCATCCGAGAGATGCGAGACACCTACCTTAATTAGCCCATACATAAACAGGGAACGATCTTTAAGCAGTACCGACGAGTCAACAGATAAAATGGTTCACAGTATTCGACTTTCGCGGATGAAATCGAAGGACGTAAACACAACCTTGCAACAAATATGAAGCCGATACCATCGACCAATCGGACGTTATCCTTGAACAAGAAAAAAACTATGCTCAAACAACGTTACTTTTCTTGAATTGCCGAATATTTCTGAAATAAGCTGGAAACAATACTTCGTACTGACAGTTTTGTGCATTACGAATAGTGCACTTTGTAACTAGTACGCATTGGCAAAAAAATAGCCCGAACGGAACACAACACAAACGAACGAACTAACAAACACAACGAATAAAAAGATAAGGAAAAAAGGAAAAAGC